>JBBDGP010001608.1:3685000-3840000 GCA_037952835.1 Lithobates septentrionalis
TTTACATGGGTGGTGGGGTTTTTTTTTTTTTTTATATTTTTTTTTTTTTTTTTTTATATGGGTGGTGGGGTTAGCGCAGATTAGACTATTTACACATAATAATTATCATCGTCATCATTATCATCATCATCTTTTATAAATAATAATATTATTAATATTAATAATAATGGGACAAAAATAATAATAATGTAATTATGTCTTCTTCTTCTTCCTCTTCCAGAATTACACTTTTACTATTACTATTATTATTAGTAGTAGTAGTATTTAAATAGTATTATTGTCAATTTGTCAATAATAATACATTGTATCATAGAAAAGTGATGACAAAAGGAGAAAAGAACAAAACATTTTAAGGCTGTCTTAACGTTAGTTTACTACTAGTGAGTCAGTAACCTGGAGAAGCATGCGCATAAAAAAAAGATTTTAACAGCTATCCCTTAAAGCTAAACTCTAACCAAATAGCTAAATAAGGTAATTATACAGATGAAACATATATAGGGGAGCTGTTTTACTTGGTAAAGCCCTGTCTGGCAGGGCAGAAGACCTGATTGTTAAGCAACACATAGGTCTTTTCCTTCCTCTAGCCTATGGCTGGACAGTGAAAGAAGAAGCAGCAGACTGATGAGCTCTGTGTTACTCTGCTCCTTGCTCTTTCCTTATTGGCCCATGAGCATTGCAACACAACTAATTGGATTGCTGAGCTGCTTCTCCCTCTCCGATCCTTAAGCTCTGCTGATACCAAGTCAGATACAGGTTTGGCTATACACATTCTTCAAAGACCTAAAATTTAAATCTGAACTAGTTATATAATACAACCTTACTGCATATTCGGAGCACTCTTTTCATGGAACATAAAAACATCCACATGTGAAATTATTTAAAAAAATATGGGAGCTGTTTTGGATATGCATTCTTAACAAGTCATAGCTAATCCAGAACAAATAGTATTATTTTACCATGATGTAGTAGGAGCTTTCCCAGTTCTGCATTACACAGGCTGTACAGGGGATGGGGACAGACATTTTTTAGGCTACCTTTATTTAGGGTTCAGTTGCTTGGAAATTAGCTGCTTCTACAATACAAGCATGGGAAAAAAAAACCTTCATTGGCTATATTTAGCGACTGCAACAGCTGTTTATTTTAAAAATAATAATCTGCTATTTATTTAGGCATTTTTTATAAACCAGTAACAAGTTTCTCAAGTGTGGGTAGTTAGAATAGATAGATAACTTCCATCATTTTCTGTTGCAGGAGGAAGAGCTCCGAAAAAGTGGAGAAGCAAAATACTTTCATCTTAATGATGACCTTCATGTGCTCATTGAGGTCTTTGCTCCTCCGGCAGAAGCCTACGCAAGGATGGGGCATGCTTTGGAAGAAATCAAGAAGTTCCTTATTCCTGTAAGTGTCTGGAAGGTTCTCATTTCTTGTATTTTAATTTTTTTATTGTAAATTTGCTATTATAGGCAGTCCCCAAGTTACGAACACAATAAGGACTGTAGGTTTGTTCGTAAGTCGAAGTTGTTCGTAAGTCGTAACACTGCATTTGTAAGTGTAACTTCCGGGCGGAACACTGCATTCGTAAGTGTAACGTCCGCCTGTGCATGGATGTGGGATGTTCTGGGTGCTTTTATGTTATCTGGGGCTCTTCTGGCCATGTAGTACTGCAGTGTGGGATGTGTTCGGAGGGCTCAGAGGTATCTAGGACCAGCGTGGAGCACAAGTGGCCGGCATTCGTAAGTGGGAGTCATTCGTAACTCGGGTGTTCGTAACTCGGGGACTGCCTGTAGTAGTATGAATAAATACCAGTATTATACTCATCAGAAAATAGAAGCTTTACTAATGTAACACCTTTGCAAATCCTTCAAGGGTGTATCTTGGAAGTTAGCATGTTGTCTTTTGTGCTCATGTTGTTTCTACTTTCCATGTTTTAGGTGGTTATATACTGTAAGTTTATGCTGTAAAATAATAGTAATTTCAGTACTTATTTTGGGGTATTTCTTTCTCAACCATTTAAAATGGAGGAACCCTTGAAAAAATGTTTAGGCCTCAGGTAACAAATGGCAATAATTACTACGGCTCACAGTTCATTATCTATGTGGTCATAGGAAGATTTTTTATTACATTGGTGTTCAGTGGAAAGAATACACCATATGGTGATGAGTAGGAGGAATGCCCCTTACATTGGTGGTCAATGGGAAGAATGCTTCCTACATTGGTGCTAAGTGGAAAGACTGCTTCCTACATTGGTGATCAGTGGGAAGAATGCTCCTTGCGTTGGTGGTCAATGGAAAGAATGCTCTTTACATTGGTGATCAGTGGGAAGAGTTCTCCTTACATTAGTTATCAGTGGGAAAAAGCTTTTTACATTGGTGGTCAGGGGGGAAGGATGTCCCTTACATTGAAGGAAAGAATGCTTCTCACATTTTTGATCAGTGTAAAGAATGCTCATTGTATTGGTGGTCATTGGAAATAATCCACCCTTACAGATAGCCTAAAAGGTTATTGGTGTCAGTGGCTGCCTATCTGAGAGGCATAAAGGGTTCATATCTCAAGGAACCCCTAGCAACCTCTGGAGTAACCCTTTGGTTCTACACAACCCTAGCTGAGAAAGTCTGCTTTAAAGTATATGTAAAGGCAAACGTTTTGGGAGTTTTTGGGCAGTTTTGTGATTGGACCCCATACCCCCGTCAAGTTTTTATTGCAGTCTAACATAGGAATTCCCTTCATTTTTTTTTATTTCCTGTCATTCCTTGCTGTGTCTTCAAGACAGGAAGGTAAGGATAAATCTCTCCAGTGGACCACACTGACAAAATACAAAAAAACTGATAGGGGTTGTGGCCCTTTTCTATGATATCCAAAACTAAGTTTAAAAAAATGGGTATATTATATATACATCATATTGATTGTGGTGGTTGTATATACTATGGTTAAACTTGCTGTTGCTTAATTCCCCCCCCCAAAAAAAAAAAATATCAAAAAGTCTCTGATGGATGGTGAGTCAGAACTTTGCTGTCTACAAGCAGAAAAACCTTCAGCATTCTACACCTCTGCCTCTCATATACTTCCTCCTGCCAATTCCTGCATCACCCTATTAATGGTGCCCCCCCCCCCCCACAGCACATAGGGCCTGGCAGGAGGAACCACATTGCGCTGTGGGGGGCACCATTTAATATGGCACAGGAAACTGGCATTTGCTGTGTGCGCTACATTGATTAAAAGCAAACAGAGCTGTTTCAGAAAAAGACAGAGGAATTCAGGAAGCATGCAGCTCCAGCTGTATTGCTCTCTGTGCTGTGTATGTCACAGAGACAGCATAGAAGAGAGAAATGATTGCCACCCCCCATTTTGTTAACTAAGGGTAGGATCTGTTACATTTGCTAAGTTTAGAAGAGTGGTGCAAGCATTATGCATGTGCCACTCTGTTTATCCCCCTCGTGTTTCTATCAAACAGTAATCCTAGCCTCACCCAATGAAGGCTTGGATTAGAGCAGCCTTTCTCAACATTTTTAACATGGAAGAAGCATGCTCACAGTACATTAGTGTGATGGCCAGTGCGAAGACTGCTCCTTACATTTGTGGCCATTGGGAATAATTCCTCCCTACAGATAGATAAAAACAATTGTTGGAGTCAGTAGTTACTTATCTGAGGGGCGGAAATTGACCATTGCTCAAGGAACCCCTGGTGACCTCTGGAGGAACCTTAGACTTTCACAGAACCCTGGTTGAGAAATGTTGGATTAGAGATCCACTGATAACTGATGTATAACCTTAAAGTATAACTAAAGGCAAAACTTTTTTTTTTAGTTTAGGATAGAGTGTAGAAGGATTAGAACACCAATACATTATTTCTGCCTTTGCCCCCCGTTAAGGAGATTTTTCCTCTCTATTTGTTCTGTTTACCATTATCATTAAAAGTGAAAGTTAAAAAAAATCCCAAATTTTGGGTTGTCCCCAGAAAAGTAATAGAAGGGAAATCTTCCAATGGGGACACAAGTTCTGGTGATCTGGGGGGCCCCAAGTAATTTCCATAATTTGCAAGGGATTTACTCTCACTTTCTGTTTGGCATTGGGACAGGAAATGAATGGAAATCTCTGCAAAAAAAATCTGATGGTTTATACCTTCCCTTGCTCTATCCAAAATGTAAAAAAAAAAATTGCCTTTAGTTCTACTTAAAATTTTAACTCCATACACACACCAGAATATTCAGTTCCTTCTAAAGAATTTTTAATTTTGTTCATCCAGTCCTGAAATTTACAGAGATTAGCCAGACAGCATAGCCAGGTTGATGACCTTCTCTACTGCAGTTATGCAATACAGCTTGGTCATATCCCCATCCCAACCTCTGACTTGATGATACAAAAATAGCAACGCACTTTTTTGCCCACCCCTGTTTGTTGTCCTCCTGACAGGACATGTGCACTGCAGCAGAGCCTGATTGGCTCCTAATGCCCACCCTACTCTTCCATTTATATTGTACATTAAAAAACAAAAGTCTGATGTCAAGTCATTTGAAGGTACATGCACTATTTGCATGACCTGCAATTTACATGCAAAAAAAATACTTCAGTTATGAATGAACACAGTGAGTGAGTGTGTTCACTGTGTTCATTTAGAAAAAAAAGGGGACGGTAAATTACATATTTACTAGCCCCTTCACCACTTACCATTCTGAAACATCCACTGCAGCAGCCAGGGGGAGAGCAGAGGAGGGAAGCCAGCAACACTGTGGGCGGGGGGGGCGCAACACGGGGGGGGCGGGCAGGCAGTGGGGGGATTCAGCACCGCACACAGTGATTAGTGTGTGGCCGGGCACACCCGGCACACCCCCTGCGCATGCCTATGGTGACAATACAGAGAGGTATTTGGTGGGGAACTGTGAGCGTGCCATCATTCCAAAATATGTAGGAAAAAGGAAAACCCTCCAATTGCAGGGACTATTATGGGCACAGTGGACATATAACCTCTAAGACAAGGATATGTAAAAAATATATATAAATCATGTTTGGTAACAAGATAAAAAGGTCTAAAATAGAGAAAAAAAAGAGGGCTTGTATGCATATATACAGCAGTCACACAAGGGCCAATAAATGACCTTGAACATAAATTGGGAGATGAGACACCAACGCGTTTCGATATGTCAGGTTTACAATTTTCTTTCATAGGTATTCAGGCCAGCCAGGCTGCTCCATGTGCAAGTAAGCCCAAGGAGTAAAAATAAATGCAAATGTTATTGCTTGGGTCTCCCCAGAACGTTAAGGGTCAAGGCCACCACATCAAGTCTACAGCACTACTAGGGGCAGCAAAGCAGGACCAAACCTACCACCTGGGACCTCAGTGAAAGGGAGGGTATAATCTGTGCAAAAAAGGACCAAATTCAATTGGTATAGGCATGTAAATGGCCAGCTAGACTGCAGGATTCAGAGTAGCCTGCTGAATTAGATCCATCTACTTTCACCGGATCAGAGAGACATCATAGAGACATGCTGCAGCTGAGCTGTACAAACAAAATCTATGCCCATGGTGACAACACAGGAGCACAACTAGGAGACAGAGACAGGGTGTTAAGAGAACGGGCTGACTAGCTCAGGTCCTGCCTAACTAAAAAAACGGACTTTATAGGCTCATTATGGGGGAACCACACAAAAATATAAAAACACAATATGTTAGCAAACATTAAAATAGGAGTTAAAACATGGGCAGAAAGCCTCTAAAAGATCCACACATTAACATTATTACCGGAAGTCGATCCATCTATAGAATATCTAACAAGATATGGATAAAATTGTAGAGTCTGTATGCTTCCATTTGTCAATTCAACGTTTCACAAATTCAAGGCTTCTTGAGGACCCAATATAACAGTAGAGCAACAATTAATATGATGGATCAGGGATTATCCAATTAGCATAGCAGGCAGGCATAGGGCACCAGAGCCAATCACCAACTCGTGGAATGCCGCCATGGGCAGTATGAAGATGCAGGGATTAGGCCCATAAAACAAAAGGCATTGATGGGCCGCAGATTCATTGTTATAAGATGGTATCACATTTCCCAGAAGCTAGAGAAATAGCAGAAATGTGGAATATGATGCGCATTCTTGCAATTAATCCAAAGTCAATGAATGCACCATAAGTCTGCTCGTACATTGCATCAGCACATCTTGCTGCCTGCCCAGCCACACTACAGAGTGTTGTCACCCTATAAGAGGAAGTGCCTGAACAAAAACTTTTATGGCATCGTCACTTGAGATTATTTTAATGCAAGCTTCAGATTTAAAAAAGAAGTATGGGAATATATATAATCATACTTACTTAGGAGGATGCAGCATTGGTCCAGTGCTGCATCTGTCCCCCCGCCGACTCTAATGCCGCGTACACACGAGCAGACTTTTCGACTGGACTGGTCCGACGGTCTATCCGACGGACTTTTGGCGGACTTCTGATGGACTTTCCCAATGGACGGACTTGCCTACACACGATCACACCAAAGTCCAATGGATTTGTACGTGATGATGTACGGCCGGACTAAAATAAGGAAGTTGATAGCCAGTAGCCAATAACTGCCCTAGCTCCAGTTTTCATCCATCGGACTAGCATACAGACGAGCGGACTTTTTGACCGGACTCGAGTCCGTCGGAAAGATTTGAAACATGTTCCAAATCTAAAGTCCGTCAGATTTTCCACCGAAAAAGTCCGCTGCAGGTCTGATGAAGCCCACACACGGTCGAACTGTGCACCGGACTCGGTCCGTTGGACCAGTCCGGTCGAAAAGTCCACTCGTGTGTACGCAACATAAGACTGAGAACCGAGTTATCAAACACCACCGATTGCTCGGTTTTCAGAGCTCCCTGAGCAGAGAGCTGGGGACTGCCCCACCCCCACCCTGTGCTCACTGGAGTGCTTGCGATGTGGAGGGGGTGGGAGTAGCCGGTTCAGGCTCTCAGCGGCTTGCTGAGAGGCTGAGCCAGGTGCCGGTCCTGGCATGTGGGTACCATATAGTCGCGATCTTGCCTGAGCCTGAACCGGCTCTGTGTCATCAGCCGACAGCTGACTTCAGCCCACTGTCCATTGAAAATGGGTCACAGGAGTGCAAAAGGAACTGCACTCTTGTGATCCATAGGAGAAGTACAGCCAAACAAGATTTGACACACAGGGAAGGAATTGTTTTGCATGGGTCAACCAACTTATAGACTTGCTTTATGAGAATCAAAAGCTATACATTAACACCAATTGACAATATTGTTTACATTACAAATTAATCCAAAGAAATGGGTCCATGCTGCTTGCAGCTAGACCAAGATTTATTAATATAAATAGATGCACATTGTAGAGAGGTATCAAGATAAGGAGCCCTGACAGGTTGTGCATACAAAATGCTTAGTCATAAGGTCTTTCTTTTTTATGCGTTTTGCACACAAAGCACTTAGATGTAAGGACAATAAACATACATTTTAATCACGCTCCTGGCATAGCTGAAGCCCCTCCCACCCATCAACAGCTTTAAATATATATATATATATATATATATATATATATTATTTTTTTTTAAGCTCTTTTTTAGGCTGGCCATAGATTACTTGTTGTTCTTTTTTTCATCAGCCAGAAGGCTGATAACAAAAAAAAAGAAAAAAAGAAAAACAAGCGGATTCCTGCATCCACAAAAGCAAAGTGGATATAGGAAATTTCCCTGCTGGGATATTGTATTTTGATAGTAGGGGAAGGCTTATGCCCAAAGTTCATCATTTAAAATGGACTCTCTTCCAGTCTAATGGACAAATTAGGTCAGAGAAGTCCAAAAAAACAAACACACTATAAGGAAAGTTCACTTTATTTATTCCTTTGCGAAAGGGGTAAAATGCAGCAATATAACATTAAAAGCAGACAGATTCGCAATTATCTAACCCAAGAAAACAGAAAAAGGAGTAAAAGATAGTAATATAGCATTAAAAGTAGACAGAATCGCAATTATCCAACCTGAGAAAACAGATTGCGGAGCTGGATTGCCACTCAAGTCCATTTTCCTCTCTTTGCTCATCCCTATTAGTGATCTTTATGTTCTGTCCTCCGTTCTTTTCATCTCTCTATCTTGAGAATGTAGAAAATCCAGCTAAGGTGATTAACCCTTTTTATTTGAGAGAGGAATTCTTTTATTTCGCCATTTGTTGCATGTTAGCATGGTTACGGTACAGGTAGATCAGGAGAAAGCCCCTGCTGGGAATGTCTCTTTGAAGAACAGTTTGCGATTAGTGTGTAGTAAAAAGCTTTTAAAGAAGAAAGCTATGCAGCCAATCGCTCAATCACATGTCATGGGCCGGATTAAACCGGCTCTCTTCAGGGTTATTGAAGAATACTTCCAATCAAATGGACAAATGAGGTCATGGAAGTCTAAATAAACGATTTGACAAACGCAGCATCAGGAAAGTTTCCAAATAGCATTCAGTCCATCTTGATGGGGCTTCTGACTCATGTCGTTATAGTGGACAGGATTTTTTTGTGAACAGTAGAGCCTATAGTATTTCCACAAGTTGGTGCACACCTGACCAACACGACTATATGATCTTGATATACCATTCCATAGCTGTGGCAATCAATATGTAGTTGGCCCCTTCTTTGTGACTATAATAGCCTCCACTCTTCTGAGAAGGATTTTTTACAAATTTAAGAGCGTGTCTCTGAGAATTTGTGTCCATTTAGCCAAAATAGCATTTCGAAAAGTCAGGTACTGATGTTGGCTGAGAAGACCTGGTCTTCCAATTCTTCCTATAAGCATTCAGTATTTTTTGCGGTCAAGCCTTTGCGTAGGTCATTTGAGTTCCTTCACACCAACCATCAAATCAACCATCAAACCATGCCTTTATGGAGCTGGCAAAGTCATGCTGGAATTAGTAAAGGACCTTCACCAAACTGTTAGCACAAGGTTGGAAGCTTGCTGTTATCTAATATGTTGTTTTTATTCCAAAGCATTAACAGTACCCTTCACTGAAAACATCTGAACTGAATCATTTGGTGGGGTCTCAACATACTTCCCACCATATTGGTAGGTGTGATGGTCAGAAACAAACTGGTCACATGTGAGGAAAACTATAGATACCCAGTAGGATCTAATGAGGATTTTGCTAAAGTTTTGTGGTAAAAGTACTCACCCCTTGTTCCCAAATAAATAAAAAAAAAATAACATATTTTCTTATGTGGTACTATCAGAGGCAAGAACATAGACTCATAAGAGGTTTTTTGGTTCACTAAGCAGGTCCAGTTTATCCACAAAGTAAATCATATGTTTCTATGAACCTCAGGCTGGAGCAAACCATCCAAATCACTGCTGTGACTGACTTACACAAACTTATTGAGTGATCAGTAATACTGGGGGGGGGGGGGGGGGGCAGGTGGCAAGAGGTGGGGGAATAGTTTATAGATACACATACCCTTTAAAACACCAGGTATCAATGAAGTACAGACTTGAAATTCTCAAGAGTGCCTCACTTGCTAATATCTGTTTTCAAGTATTCTGCATCTGTTCCTTCCATCCAAGAAAGAGATCATGTATCTTACAGACTTCCCTGACTCTTCAGTGTTCCCTTATGAAGTGTAGTAAAACAAAATGAATGATTATTCAAGGACAGAACATTTTTACTTACCACTACAGAATAGAAAGAGCTCTTTTTTTATTTAATGCTTGGATGTCCTTGAAATGTTGGATCATTTTACAAAGCTCCTTGTATTTTTTTCTTTTTTCCTGGATCATTCAAGGGCACCTTTTTCGAACTTGTGAAAATAGAAACTCATGTGGCAATAGATAATAAACTCTGTATTATGCAATGAAAATGATTAATTGTATTCTCAGGATGTAATTAACAGAGTTTTCCTAGATGCTTCATTACTGTTTACGCAGTAACCTCTCTGATAAGGGCAAAGGGGGCTAGTTTTATAAAGGCTCAGGCAAGCAGAATTAAGTACGCCATTCCTCGTTGCCTGTTCATCAACCATTTGTAGTTATAAAGGCATTGGTATTTATAAAGAGGCTGCACATTATGGCAGGTTTACCCCCTAGTGTGCCCTCCTCCATCAATGCAAGGTCCACTTTCCCCTTTGTTGATCTGTCTGCCACTGCTGCCATCTTCTACGGTGCCAACCCCCTTATGTAAATCTGCAGCTAGCATCACCAGCTCCCTTGCTACTTTCACTGTAAATACCAGGACTGACCGTTGTCTATAACATCTTCTAAGAAGGATGGTAAACTGGTGACTCGCGCTTAACAAACTACAATGTGTATAGCTAGAAAGTGATCAAACCTCACTTTGAACCAAATACAAAAGGACATATGATGATATATGACAAACTGCAGTGTACAAAGCTGAAAAAGTGATCAGACCTCACTTTCAACCAAATGCAAAAAGACATATAATGATATATCCAAAAAATGTGCATAAAAATAAATTAACATAAAAAACTGCAGTGCGTGATGCAACAACAATTAAAAATTGTGAATAATAGTCCATATAAAAAATACCCAAGTGTGATGTAACAATCCAAGAAGGGTCCAGTTATATGGAATCATAGGTGTATGGGTCCACCACCATAAATAGAGTGCCTGGCCGCTTACCAGAGACCCATGACCCCCCGTTACAGAGGGTCTGAGTGGGCTGTTATATCCTGCTATTCCGGACCACCAAGGAGTCAAGATGGGAGCTGGAATGGGACATCAGGAACTGTAGTGCAGATGGATGGATCCACAGGGAAGAGGCTTAGCCCTCAGTAGAGTAGTATCATCATAAAAAGAGAAAAGGGGAGGGCTCCGATAGTGTAAAATCAAATGGTTTTATTAAAATAAATATAGTATACACTCACATGAAAAATAGGAAAAACGTCCTCTGAAGAAGAACAGGCTGTGGCACCAGCCGGATGCTCACAGACAGCGCGTCCTGCTGGTGTTGCAACGACAGTGGGAGGTGACGCGATGACACCGCTCAGCCCTACGCTGCGTTTCGTTAAAGAATTACGTCTTCCAGGGGCACGCTGCCTGCAGATCAGTTTGCTTAGGAGTATTGTTGAGTCCATTTAACATTCTGTCATTTCACTCAGCCCTGATGAAGTCGGTATGTGTGACATTGAACTGCGTTGGTTGTCTTTTGTCTTGCTTGTTGTAACCAGTTGGACAATAAAGACTTTTTCATTTGGCACACTCTTTGCACCATTGCAATGCCTGTTTTCTTTTCCATTAGTCATAGCCACAGGTCTTCTTTTAACATCTTGACGCCGAAAGACGGCTACAGCGCTGGCCTTAATTGCGGGGAGGGCATCCATAGACGTCCTCCTGAGCATGCGCTGTCTGGGCATCCCTGCAGGTCGCGCATGGCATGCTTTGTGATCAATGAGTCTATGACCACATGATCACGTGATATAAACAGAAGATTGGTAATCTGTATTTTTCCCTCATGCTGTCAGGGTGAGGGAAAAAACAATCACCCGCTTCTGTCAGAAGGACATCGGTCCCTCACACAGAGAGCCGCGGCTACCTCATCTGTGCCCAACAGTACCACCTGCCAGTGCCACATATCAGTAACCACCAGTGCCACCTACCAGTGCCACCTACCAGTGCCCACCGTGCCACCTACCAGTGTCCACAGTGTCACCTACCTTTGCCCACCAGTGCCACCTATCAATGCCTACCAGTGTTGCCAATGAATGCCCATCAGTGCCTCATCATCAGTGCCACCGATCAGTGCTGCCTATCAGTGTTACCTACCAGTGCCCATCCATGCCGCCTATCAGTGCTACCTTCCAATGCCATTCAGTGCCACCTATCAGTGCCCTAAAGTGCCGCCCATCAGTGCCATTCATTAGTGTCAACCATCAGTGCCACCTATCAGTGCCACCTCATCAGTGCAGCCTATCAGTGCCCATCAGTGCAGCCTCATCAGCGCACATCAATGAAGGAGAAAAATTACCTGGTTTCAAAATTTTTTAACAAACTATGGAACAGTTTTTTTGGGTTATTTTTTTGTCTTTTTTTTAGCAAAACATAAAAAACCCCAGCAGTGATTAAATACCACCAAAAGAAAACTCTATTTGTGTGAAAAAAATGATAAAAATTTCATTTGGGTGCAGTGTTGCATGACCGCACAATTGTCATTCAAAGTGTGACAGCGCTGAAAGCTGAAAATTAGTCTGGGCAGGAAGGGGGTTTAAGTGCCCGGAAGGCAAGTGGTTAAGCTTACCTTCATTGTTTCGTTCTTTTTCCAGGTCAAGTACATTTTCTGCAAGTATAAGTATAAGATCTCTTTATCGTGATATAAATCTACCTTTTTTTTTTTTTTTAAATTCCCTCTGCATTTAACTGAAATCTTAAACAGTTATCAGCCTTCCTATATCTCTTCTTGTGAGCTACAGAATACCTTCCTCCTATTTTATGCAGATGGGGAGAGGGAGAGATGTTTGTAGTCTGTGGGGTGTATTGGAGGACAACTCTGTCACTTCATTGATACAGTATCAATCGGCGTTGTTACCCTAGAACCAGATGATATTTAAAGAGGAACTCCGGGATAACCACTATTGTTCAAACTCATTTGTCATGTGTACGTATTCTTCCTTGAATCTTGGGGGGAGACTTACTAAAACTATTGCACACGGAATATCTGGTGCAGATCTGCATAGTTTTTTTGCCAAAGCTTAATTGAACAAACTGAAGTTAGAAGCTGATTGGTTACTATGCAGAGCTGCACCATATTCTTTGTACACCAGTTTTAGTAAGGCTGGGTTCACCCATATGCGGCCACAGTTTCAGTGCAGCAGTCCGGTGCGGTTCTGTTCACGTTCAGGTGCAAATTTTTACCTGAAATCGCACCTGAACTGGACCCAAAATCACACAGGACCCTTTTTAAAGCCGCGGCTGTCCCGCACATGTAAGCCAGGCAGATGCTCATGTTATGCAAATTAGATGGGGTTAAAATTTCATCCAATTCGCATATACACTATATTGTCAAAAGTATTGTGACACCTGCCTTTACACGCACATGAACTGTAATGGCATCCCAGTCTTATGCCCCGTACACACGGTCAGATTTTCCGATGGAAAATGTCCGATCGGAGCGTGTTGTTGGAAATTCCGACCGTGTGTGGGCTCCATCGGACATTTTCCATCGGATTTTCCGACACACAAAGTTGGACAGCAGGAAATAAAATTTTCCGACAAAATCCGTTGTCGGAAATTCCGATCGTGTGTACACAAATCCGACGCACAAAGTGCCACGCATGCTCAGAATAAATAAAGAGATGAAAGCTATTGGCCACTGCCCTGTTTATAGTCCCGACATACGTGTTTTACGTCACCGCGTTCAGAATGATCGGATTTTCCGACAACTTTGTGTGACCGTGTGTATGCAAGACAAGTTTGAGCCAACATCCGTCGGAAAAAATCCTAGGATTTTGTTGTCGGAATGTCCGATCAATGTCCGACCGTGTGTACGGGGCATTAGTCCGTAGGGTTCAATATTGAGTTGGCCCACCCTTTACAGCTATAACAGATTCAACTTTTCTGGGAAGGCCGTCCACAAGGTTTAGGAGTGTGTCTATGGGAATGTTTGAACATTCTTCCAGAAGCACATTTGTGAGGTCAGACACTGATGTTGGACATGAAGGTCTGGCTCGCAGTCTCCTCTCTAATTCATTCCAAAGGTGTTCTATCAGGTTGAGGTCAGGACTCTGTGCAGGCCAGTCAAGTTCCTCCACCCCAAACTCGCTCATCCATGTCTTTATGAACCTTGCTTTGTGCACTGGTGCAGAGTCATGTTGGAACAGGAAGCGTGACCGTGCCCACGGTCTCCCGGCGATTGTGTCACGGAGCTGCAGAATGGGGAAGGCATTTCCCCATGCTGCCTTGTGACTGTTCACTGTCATCAGGAGCAGTGATCGCTGTCATGTTAGTAGAAGCCCATCCCCTCCACAGTTAAAATCACTCCCTAGGACACACTTAACCCCTTGATCGCCCCCCAGTGGTTAACATCTCCTTTGTGAATGTAATTTACACAGTAATCAGTGCATTTTTATAGCACTGATCGCTGTTTAAATGAAAATGGTCTCAAAATAGTGTCAAAAATGCCATAAAATTATCCCCTATTTTGTAGACACTATAACTTTTGCGCAAACCAATCAATATACGCTTATTGTGATTTTTTCTTTTACCAAAAATATGTAGAAGAATACATATCAGCCTAAACTGAGGAAAAAAAATGTTTTTTTACATATCTTTGGGGGATATTTATTATAGAAAAAAGTAAAAAATATTGCATTTTTTTTCAAAATTGTCGCTCATTTATTTGGTTTTAGCACAAAAAATAAAAATCGCAGAGGTGATCAAATACCACCAAAAGAAAGCTCTATTTGTGGGGAAAAAAAGGACGTCAATTTTGTTTGGGTGCAACGTGGCATGACCGCGCAATTGTCAGTTAAAGCGACACAGTGCCGAATTGCAAAAAAAATGCTCTGGTCAGGAAGGGGGTTAAATCTTCCAGGGCTGAAGCGGTTAAAGTTCATGTGCGTGTAAAGGCAGGCATCCCAATACTTTTGACAATATAGTGTACCTTAACCAAGTCTAAATCTCCCCTTTGGTGTGCTTTGTGTATTTCTTCCAGATCGGTGCTGTAATCCAGCTGTGTATGAGCTTCCTGTAATAAAGACCGGTCACTGCTCTCTCTCTCTCATTGTGCACAGTGACTGGTCTTGTCTCCTCCCCTCCCGTAAATTTCTGCAGGCAGCCTGCAGTGGGTGGGGCCTACTGGGCCCCTTCTACAGCTCTGTTCTCTGCTAGGTTTTTTTTTTTTAATTGCTGTTTTATTTATTTTTATTTTTTTAATTTTTTATTTATTTATTTATTTTTTATTGTTTTTTATTGTGTTTTTTTATTGCTCTATTTGTCATATTTACCATTATCACTGAAAGTGAAAATAAAAGAAAATACCACATTTTTGGTTGTCCAGGACAGGAGAAGAAAACTTCTTAAGGAG
The DNA here is from genome assembly GCA_037952835.1 of Lithobates septentrionalis. NCBI lineage: Eukaryota > Metazoa > Chordata > Amphibia > Anura > Ranidae > Lithobates > Lithobates septentrionalis. Next base: position 3,699,997 of record JBBDGP010001608.1, read on the forward strand.
ACATTATTATTATTGAGAAGCAGGGAATCCTTGATGTTGGATGGAGCTCCTCTTACTTTATGTTTTGGCTTTGAAACAGGAAGTGAAGGGAAATTTTCCCAATGGGACACAGTTGGCGAAAAAAAAAAAACTGAGAGGGGTTATAACTAGTATACGAGCCCTTGCACACTGGGGCGGGGGGCGGGGTCGGCAGTAAAACGCCGCTATTATTAGCGGCGTTTTACCGTCGGTATGCGGCCGCTAGCGGGGCGGTTTTACCCCCCGCTAGCGGCCGAGAAAGGGTTAAATACCACCGCAAAGCGCCTCTGCAGAGGCGCTTTGCCGGCGGTATAGCCGCGCCGTCCCATTGATTTCAATGGGCAGGAGCGGTAAAGGAGCAGTATACACTCCGCTCCTTCACCGCTCCGAAGATGCTGCTGGCAGGACTTTTTTTACCATCCTGCAAGCGCATCGTTCCAGTGTGCAAGCCCTCGGGGCTTGCACACTGGAATGAAAGCAGCGGCACTTTCTGGGCGGTTTGCAGGCGCTATTATTAGCACAATAGCGCCTGCAAACCGCCCAGTGTGCAAGGGCTCTTATAGTTTCAAAATGAAACAAAAAACAAAAAAATTTTGCCTTTAGTTCCACTTGAAGGGCAGCCAATTTTAGCAGTATTAATTACTTTGTATTGCATGCCTTCCATCAAATACAAACTTTCAATTTTGCTTTTTACTCAGGTAGAATTGCGAGGTATGTGTAAAGTAAGCCACAAATCTTTTCTGCTCTTCTTCTTTGCCTTAGCAAGCATTCATTTTAACATATAAATCAGAGCGGGATCAGGTTATTAGGGCCAGCAGGTGGCTGTTCTAATAGAATGTATCAAATACTGCAGAACAGTGCTTAAAGGCTCAAATGGCAAGATCATAGCGAAATAACAGTAACTCACAACTCTGCTGTCTCTGTTTCTTTTGAAACCAGCAATATTTTTCTGTTGTCTGGCTTCTGTTAAAGTGCATGTCTGGACAAAATGTGAAAAAAATATATCTAACAATTACATCTCTGAAAGTTCAGCGTACCTAAATACAAAATAATGCACTTAGGGAAAAAGAATGATAAAGTACGCTGATAAAGTACTATATTGAGGGTACAGTGTTCACTAAAACTAAAAGATATCAGGGTAATTATTTTCAGAATATCTTAAAATGAGCAGTGTGGCCAAGCAGACTGGGGAAAGCGCATTGATTCTAAATAGAAGGAAGGGGGTCCTGATTCCTCTACTGTATGTAGATGTTTATATTGCTAGAAGGGTCACCAGCAGAAAAAAGAAGGTCCTGGTTCCCCTATACAGATGTTTAGTTATCACTAGACATATCATCAGCTGGACAGGGAGGTCACGATTCCTCTATATAAATACCGTATGTACTCGAGTATAAGCCGACTTTCCCAGCACATTTTTTATGCTGAAAAAGCCCCCCTAGGCTTATACTGGAGTGAGGGTCTCCCGCTGTGTCATGCAGTCTTAACTGTTCGGCAGCCTTCCACTGTAACAAAGCCTCGCCTCCTCCTCGTCCGTGATAGAGAGAACACTGAACACTGATACAATGCTGGGAAACTGAATCAGTGTTCCGTCTATCGCGGATGAGGAGGAGGCGGGGCTTTGTTACAGTGGACGGCCGCCGAAGACTGCAGTTGCATGACACAGCGGGAGACAACCGCTGTTTGTAATTAAAGGCACAGGTGGGCACAGTGAAGCTGCAGATAGGCACAGTGAGGCTGCAGATGGGCACAGTGAGGCTGCAGATGGGAACACTGAGGCTGCAAATGGGCACAGTGAGGCTGCAGATGGGAACAGTGAGGCTGCAGATGGGCACAGTGAGGCTGCAGATGGGCACAGTGAGGCTGCAGATGGGCACAGTGAGGCTGCAAATGGGAACAGTGAGGCTGCAGATGGGCACAGTGAGGCTGCAGATGGGCACAGTGAGGCTGCAGCTGGGCACAGTGAGGCTGCAGATGGGCACAGTGAGGCTGCAGATGGGCACAGTGAGGCTGCAGCTGGGCACAGTGAGGCTGCAGCTGGGCACAGTGAGGCTGCAGCTGGGCACAGTGAGGCTGCAGATGGGCACAGTGAGGCTGCAAATGGGCACAGTGAGGCTGCAGATGGGCATTGTTTACCAGTAGCTGCTGCATTTCCCACCCTAGGCTTATACTCTAGTCAATACGTTTTCCCAGTTTTTTGTGGTTAAAATTAGGTGCCTCAGCTTATATTTGGGTCGGCACTTATACTCGAGTATATATGGTAGTTATCATTAAGGATGAGCCGAACACCCCCCTGCCCCCCCGGTTTGGTTCGCACCAGAACTTGTGAACAGGCAAAAAATTTGGACGAACACGCGAACACCGTTAAAGTCTATGGGACACGAACATCAAAAGTGTTCATTTTAAAGGCTTATATACAAGCATGTCCTCTGGGTCAGGATCCAGGTCCACAAAACAGTTTTTATGAAAATCTTGATTCCTCTATTTACATCTTTAGTTATCACTAGAGGGATCACCAACAGGAGGAAGGAGGTCCTGATTCCTCTATATAGATTTTTGGTTACCACTAAATATATCATCAGCTGGAAAAGGGAGGTCGTGATTCCTCTATATAGATTGTTAGCTACTAGATGGTTCACCAACAGGAGGAAAAAGGTCTGAATTCCCCTAGATGGATCTTTGGCTATCATCTTTGGCTATCATTAGAGGAATTTCCAGCAGAAGGCCTGATTACTCTACATAGATCTTTAGTTACCACTAGAAGGATCACCGGCAGGAGGAACAAGGTCCTGATTCCCCTATAGAGATCTCTATATCACTAGAGGGGCCCCAGCAGGAGGATGGAGGTCCTGATTCCTCTATAGAAATCTCTATATCACTAGAGGGGCCCCAGCAGGAGGATGGGGGTGATGATTCCTCTATATATATCTTTAGTTATCACTAGACCTAACATCAGCTGGAAAAAGGAGGCCATGATTCCTCTATATAGATCTTTAGCTAGTACTAGATGGCTCACCAACAGAAGGAAGAAAGTCTGAATTCCCCGAAATGGATTTTTAGCTATCATTAGAGGAATCTCAAGCAGAAGGCCTGATTACTTTATATAGAGCTTTAGTTATCACTAGAGGGATCACCAGCAGGAGAAAGGAGGTCTTGATTACCGATAAGGGTTTTGACTTATCACTAGAGGGATTATTATCAGAGGGAAGGCTGTCCTGATTCCTCCATATAGATCTTTAGTTATCTTTCAAGGAGTCACCAGGTCCTGATTCCTCTTTATAGATCTTTAGTTATCACTAGAGGGGTCACCAGCAGGAGGAAGGAGGTCCTGATTCCTCTATATAGATCTTTATATCACTAGAGAGAGGTCAACAGCAGGAGGTCTTGATTTCTCTATATACAGTGGCTTGCGAAAGTATTCGGCCCCCTTGAACTTTTCAACCTTTTGCCACATTTCAGGCTTCAAACATAAAGATATAACATTTTAATTTTTTGTGAAGAATCACCAACAAGTGGGACACAATTGTGAAGTGGAATGAAATCGATTGGATATTTTAAACTTTTTTAGCAATTAAAAAACTGAAAAGCGTTGCGTGCAAAATTATTCGGCCCCTTTACTTTCAGTGCAGAAAACTCACTCCAGAAGTTCAGCGAGGATCTCTGAATGATCCAATGTTGTCCTAAATGACTGATGGTGATAAATAGAATCCACCTGTGTGTAATCAAGTCTCTGTATAAATGCACCTGCTCTGTGATAGTCTCAGGGTTCTGTTGAAAGCGCAGAGAGCATCATGAAGACCAAGGAACACACCAGGCAGGTCGGTAATACTGTTGTGGAGAAGTTTAAAGCCGGATTTGGATACAAAAAGATTTCCCAAGCTTTAAACACCCCAAGGAGCACTGTGCAAGCGATCATTTCTCAAAGATATCCATAAAAAGTCTTGTCTAAAGTTTGCCATGAGCCACCTGGGAGACACACCAAACATGTGGAAGAAGGTGCTCTGGTCCGATGAAACCAAAATCAAACTTTTTTGGCCACAATGCAAAACGATATGTTTGGTGTAAAAGCAACACAGCTCATCACACTCAACACACCATCCCCACTGTCAAACATGGTGGTGGCAGCATCATGGTTTGGGCCTGCTTTTCTTCAGCAGGGACAGGGAAGATGGTTAAAATTGAGGGGAAGATGGATGCAGCCAAATACAGGACCATTCTGGATGAAAACCTGTTGGAGTCTGCAAAAGACCTGAAACTGGGATGGAGATTTATCTTCCAACAAGACAATGATCCCAAACATACAGCAAAATCTACAAAGGAATGGTTCACAAATAAACCTATCCAGGTGTTAGAATGGCCAAGTCAAAGTCCAGACCTGAATCCAATCGAGAATCTGTGGAAAGAGCTGAAAACTGCTGTTCACAAACGCTCTCCATCCAACCTCGCTGAGCTCGAGCTGTTTTGCAAGGAAGAATGGGCAAGAATTTCAGTCTCTCAATGTGCAAAACTGATAGAGACATACCCCAAGCGACTTGCAGCTGTAATCGCAGCAAAAGGTGGCTCTACAAAGTATTAACGCAAGGGGGCCGAATAATTTTGCACTCCCCACTTTTCATTTTTTTATTAGTTAAAAAAGTTTCAAAAATCCAAAAGATTTCGTTCCACCTCACAATTGTGTCCCACTTGTTGATGATTCTTCACAAAAAATTAAAATTTTATATCTTTATGTTTGAAGCCTGAAATGTGGCAAAAGGTTGAAAAGTTCAAGGGGGCCGAATACTTTTGCAAGCCACTGTAGATATATAATTATTGCTATATGGCTCGCTAACAGGAAGAAGACCTGATACTCCTGTAAAGATCTTTAGTTATCAGTAGAGGGATCACCAACATAAGGCAAGAGATCCTACAACTTCTACTGTATATTGATCTTTAGATAAACCTTATTACCAAAAAAAAAAAATATATATATATATACATACATATATATATTTATATTTATATATACATACATACATACATACATATATATATATATATATATATATATATATATATATATATATATATATATATATATATATACACACATACTGCAGGAATACTTTACATATTTAACAGTTTATGTCTTTGAGAAAGAAGGGGAATGGTACGGCATGACTGAAACCTTCAGGCGGTGAGAACTCCATTCACCATTTCAGGCCTGATTTCAGCCCAAATATTGGGCTGAATTTGGACCTGAAACAGACCAGAAGATGCACAGGACTCCTCTGCAATTCGCACCGGAGGCGCTGCGGAGATGTGTGAACCAGCTCCATAAAGAGCCGGTCACATTCTCCTGCTATACAAATTGGATGCCGGGAAAGCCGCATCCAATTCGCAATAGTGTGAACCCAGTCCCAAATAAACAAAGAGTGTGTGTGAGGCTTAACAGGGCAATAGTTTCAGCATACTGAGATCAAGGACACGGGAACATGACCGACAGGAAGAACATTTAAACATGCCTGGGTCAAACAAACATTTATAGCCAGACAAAAAATGATTTAAAAAACAAAAAGACAAAAAAAAGAATATTAATAAAAATATGGACAGGTTCAATGGACCACTTTTTTTTTTCTCTGCCATCACTCTTCTATTTTTCTATACTAATCCACCTTTGTTTCATCCCTGTAAAAATGCTGCATAAAATCCAGCGAGCACTTAAAGGGGTTGTAAACCTCCGTTTTTTTTTCACCTTATGCATCCTATGCATTAAGGTGAAAAAACACCTGGCAGTGACCGGCCCCCCAGCCCCCCCCCCCCCCCAGTTTTACTTACCTGAGCCCTGCAACTTCATCCAGCGGGGATGCGCTCTTCTTCTGCCTGAGGTTCTCGGCTCTTGATTGGATAGATTGATAGCAGCACAGCCATTGGCTCCCGCTGCTGTCAATCAAATCCAATGACGCGGGCGCCAGGGGGGCAGGGCTGAGTCATACATTCGGCGGCTATGGACGCTGATTGCTGGACTCGGGAGCGCACCCACAAGGTAAAACCCTTGGGAGAGCGCTTCTCCTAGGGGGTTATCTCATGTAGAGAGGAGCCGCGAGAGCCGCTGTGGGACTCCAGAGGACAAGGTTCAGGGCCACTCTGTGCAAAACGAGCTGCACAGTGGAGGTAAGTATGATATGTTTGTTATTTTTTTTAAATAAACAAAGCTTTACAATCACTTTAATGTTCTGTTTGAGCTAACACGGTGCCTCTGCTACACTGAAATACCAAGCAGTGTTGTCAGCCCTGCCTGAGTCCTCCACTGCTGGACTGCTGGACACCCCCCTCTCCTCATCATCACAACATAAGAGGGAGGTGTTCTATAGAGCTGTCCTGCTGCTAACTTGTGGGGAAGGAATGTTGAATGGGGTACATTGAGGATTCTTGCATCTACAGAAGTAATGGAAAGGAATATCATGTATACGGGGTATATAACTGAGATCCTGAGATTATTATTTTTGCCTTGCATTCTGTACTGATGCTCACGCTTTGGCTCTGCAGTACAGGCTTTAACTCATTATTGTATGTTCTCTTTCACATGCAGGACTACAATGATGAAATTAGACAGGCACAGCTGCAGGAACTCACTTACCTGAATGGCGGATCAGAAAATGCAGAAGTCCCAGGTGGTCGCGGCAAGCAGTCTGTTCGCCCTCGGGGGGCGCCGGTATCCGTGTTGTCAAGGTAACCCTGCAGTTTAATAAAATCTCAGAAGTATTTTTATTTAGAAAGTTCGAACAGCTATTTAAAATATCAGTGCAGAAGCAAATGACTCTTCCGTGCTATCAGAATTGATTTGAAGAATTAGGGCAGAATATATTGTAACCTGAATTGGGGTGGGATTAACAAGTAGCACTTTTCTATAAAGCAAGCCTGCCTGTAGTTTTGTATATCTCTGTACATCATTAAAGGGTCATCCCAACCTTAAAGTTTGGTTATGTAAAGATGCTGGCTTTTTACCAGCCCGCTTCCCCTCAGCTTTTGATTGACAGTTACCACCAATCGGAAACCATTGGCGGGCCCAATCTCAAATGGTGATTGACTCAAAAGTGCCAGAGGGGAGATAATTTTATAACTACAATTAATAAATAAAAGAGAAAGAGTATATGCTGCAGCTTGCCAGTCATTAGATGTGGTGGCTGCATTCAATTTCCTTTTTTTCGTTCGTTTCCCCCTTTATTTTCACTTGGTGATCCTGCCAATAACACATTTCCTATGTAGTACCCTCCTAGTCAGAGCAGGTTGCTAGGTAAATTTAGTTTAGCTCCTCTTCAATCAATGGAGCAGGGGTTGATTGTTCTAGCCTGCTCAGTGTAATGCCGTGTACACACGGGCGGACTTTTCGACCGGACTGGTCCGATGGAACGAATCCGTCGGACAGTCAGACAGTGTGTGGGCTTCATCGGACCTTCAGCTGACTTTTTCTGTGGAAAATCAAACGGACTTTAGATTTGGAACATGTTTCAAATCTTTCCGACGGACTCGAGTCCGGTCGAAAAATCCGCTCGTCTGTATGCTAGTCCGATGGACGAAAAAGGGCGCAAGGGCAGCTATTGGCTACTGGCTATCAACTTCCTTATTCTAGTCCCTTCGTACTTCATCACATTCATACCAACGGACTTTCGAATGGACTTTAGTCCATTCCTGTGTAGGCAAGTCCGAAAGTCCGTCGTAACTCTGTCGAAAGTCCGTCGGAAAGATGCTGAAAAGTCTGCCCGTGTGTACATGGCTTTACACAGGTTGCAGGTCTGATTACTCCCCCTGCCTTCTGGAAGATTCTAGAAGTGCAATGGGAGGGAGAATAGAAGAGCAGCTTGAATATTTATGGGGAGCCAGTCAATCCCCTGGAGAGATTGTCCAGAAGGGGGCTGGAGAGTCCATACATAGTCTGGAGTACTTTAGCAGGGTTTCCTGGATAGCCTTAAAGCGGAGTTCTGCTAAAAAAATAAAAAAATAAAAGTCAGCAGCTAAAAATATTGCAGCTGCTGACTTTTAATAATCGGACACTTATCTGTCCCAGGGTCCAGCTCGTCTCCCCCTCCTCTCTGCAAACAAGATATTTGGGGTGCACACCCTAAAAGATGCGTTAAAGATGGTGCAGCCATAAGACCATACAGTAGAAGAAAATATTACAGTGCACACATGCAAAAAAGACACTTACCTCCTGCAAGGCTTACTTAAAACACCTAAACATTTTCAAAAAACATTATCAAAAAAATATGGGGGTTTGGTCACACCATATTGCTATATGGTGCTAAGCCCACTTACTGCGACAAAGTACCCCATGATTAGTGGGTCCTACACTATCCATAGACTGGGAGATCCTGCTTCCCTGAACCATGAGAGCAATACACTCTTCTAAATGGGAGAATCTTGAGGTCTCCACCCATGACACAGCTTGTCTCCCCCTCCTCTCTGCGGCGCCGGCATTGTAACTGTGGGCCTTTACAGCCGGGCACCCACTGTGCATGCGCGAGCCACACCGCGCGCCGTGACTGGCTGTGCAAATATCTGTGACGTGTCCTAGATGATTGCCGAGAGGGAGGGGGAAGAGGTGTTCTCCCTTCCAGGGCCGCGGTGCGCCGGGAGGAAGTGGGGGCTGGGACCCTCTGAAAAGACGGTACCGCCCCCCCCCCCCCCAAAAAAAATGACATGCCAAATGTGGCATGTCAGGGGGTCACCTCCCTTAAAGCGGAAGTTCCATTTTTGGGTGGAACTCCGCTTTAAGGTGTTTGTAAATGATCACCTTGTAAAACATCCCATTCAGTTTAAAATAGAAATGAAAAGAAAAACATTTTTTGTAAAGACATATAAATATATTATAAATAGATTCTTTTCCCTTTTTTATAATTGATTACATTCCCTCTGTTCTCAGCTGCATACGAGGAGAAGCAGCATCACACTGAGCTTGCCAGTGAGTGGCTTTGCAACGGGGTCATGTCAGGACAAGTCTGATTATTGGAGGAGAGTACAGTGAATTCCCAGCATAGCTACAGAACTGACCACGGTGTGCTCTCCTGCTTAGTGTGGTCAGTTTGTAATAAAAAAGCAGAGGAACTAGCAGGAACACCAGGAATTTCAAATCAAGGGGAATAACTAGGAGGAAGGTTGGGACTTTAAATGAAGCATGTGACAGCAAGAGGGTAATAGGATGAACATAGAGGAATTTATTGACATAATATTCAAGCATACACGTTGTAACCGTAGAGTACATACAGTCAAACAATACATGCATAATTAAATAGGTAAAAATATATAATTAGATGAGGTATAACATACATTGTAATGTTCGTACAATTAATAGATGGATAACAAGGTACAACGTTAAAAAAGTTGAATAATGATGACTCAGGGTACCACATTCACAAATTCCCTAGTGCACCACAAGCAATTTGGGTAACATAGATATTAAAACGATAGTGCCTGCTGGACCTAAGGCCTCATTGGACCTTTGGGGGGAGTAAAATACGATACAACTGATGGGGACTGATAGGACAGTAGAACACGGCAATTGGTGGCTCAACGCGTTTCGTGGCTTCCATGCCACTCGTCAGGAGCAAGCACGTGTAAATCTAGAAAAATATGGGGATAAAATGAGCAAAAGAAAAATAACAAAACAAAAAACAGTGGGGGGGGGGCGTGGTGTACGGCCCCCGCTGCTAATATAAAATGTATACTCACTACGAGACTAGGCACTGATAGATAGGCGGCGGGACCCCATAAGCCATCCAGGTAAGCCCAACCGGGAGCCGAGGCGGGGAGCCCCGCAGGGACGAAAGCGGGCGCCAACCAGGGCAGGCATGGGGACCGAGGGTACCTAAGAAGGTGAAAAGATAGTGGGGATGAGTGAAGACAATTTTGGGGGAGGGGAGATAAGGAAGGGACCCCGCAACCATAGTGTGAGAAGTGGAAGAGAACCAGTGGGGACAAAGATAGGGAGGCAATAGGAGTGGGTAAGACGTGAGGGACAAGTGAGAGACAACCAGTGCAGTGACAGTCGAAGGGGGAGTGATGGTGTACCTGATGAGGAAGATTGGGGCCCCAGAGGGGGGAGAGTTCCCAAATAGTGTGAGGTCGGATGTGTGGAGAGCCTCGAATGCCCAGACCGCCCCGGAGAGCGTCCATATAACGCCGTCGCGGGGCCGCCCACCAACGTCACGCCGTGTAGCGGGGGGAGGAGCACCGAAAGTCGGACAGCTGTCCGGCAACGGCACAGATACCTCCCCCATAGCCTCCCCCAAACACCAGGAATTTCACATAAAGGAAGCAATACAAATAGAACAGGATACATTCTCCTACAAGTACATGGTACAGCAGGCACATATCAGGAATATGAAGTGTTGGGGTAACAAACGCTTGAGGCCTAGCCTGAGGAGGCCCCTATCTGGGGGGTTCTGTCCTTCTAGGCAGTCTGCTGGAGATGCTGTTGAGAGTTCACCAAGGTCCCAGCATTGGCTTTGGCTGAGGGGCCTATTCCCTAAAGTCTGGGGTTTATTTTTTTTCTGCTCTGGAGAAGCACTCCGGAGGATGGCAGGTAGAGGTTGGATGGAAGAGAGTCCAGTGGTATCATGAGTCTGTGTCTTCCTCACTAAGAAGCACTCAATAGATATCATAAGGTTGTAGCTGATGATCCTGATGCCTATGCATACTGACCTATGCTCTTATGCCCCAGCTTTACCAGTTCTCTTAGCAAGTAGAGACTTTGTGAGTCCTCTGTTAGGATAGTGAGAAGAGTCCTTATCTACTTCAGCTTCTTTAGGATATCCTATGCCACCCCATACCTATCCAAATTCTGCTCTGCAATATAAATACAGTAGATACCCCTAGAATATTTTGTTGAGCCAGCGAGACAGAAAAAATGCTGCATGCCTGGCTGTGTGTTCTAAGTGGGGATACTGGACCATTCATACCAGTAACTCCTGCAGGGGTAGCGCTACACCTGTTTTGGGGTGACAACGCTCTCTCACTTGACTGTCTCTATAGAGCAGAATTGTTGTCCTATTCCCCATACTGTAAGGAAGTGTTCTGTAGTCCACAAACAGAACTTGAAACAACGTAGCTGATAAGAGTGCGGCAGAGATCACAGGAAGCTATCCGCTCACTAGATTTCTGCCAGGATTAATAATTATGTTTCCATTAATTGTACAGATATAAGAAACAAGCTTTCAGCAGTATACTTAACAGATCAAAAGGGAAAAAACAAGTGAAGTTCATTGTTAGTGTTTAAATACTTTAACTGAATGTGCTGAGTTTTTATTCATTTGGCTGTGCACTACCTGACCTTTTTATACTAGTGTATGCATTGACTGAAATGTCTATTGATTGACCCAACTATTAAGGCTGATGTCACTTACAGTGTTGATGTGGGTAATTTTTCTTTATAGATGCGCATTGTGTGTGTCCGAAACAATAACAGCAATAAAAATTGCACTTTGCCACTATTGGGGCATGCAGTAATAATGCGAGGGAACGTGTATTATTTCATAATTGTATGACAAGAGGAAAATAATTTCCATTTATTATCTAGTAGTTCAGAAATGAGGCTCCATTAGCACAGACTTAATATATACTATATTGCCAAAACTATTGGGACACTTGCCTTTACATGCACATGAACTTTAATGGCATCCCAGTCCACTCGCTCATCCATATCTTTATAGGCCTTGCTTTGTGCACTAATACACAGTCATATTGGAACAGGAAGGGGCCATCCCCAAACTGTTCCCACAAAGTTAGGAGTATGAAATTGTCCAAAATGTCTTGGTATGCTGACGCCTTAAGAGTTCCCTTCACTGGAACTAAGGGGCCAAGCCCAACCCATGAAAAACAACCCCACACCTTAATCCCCCCTCCGCCAAATGATTTGGACCAGTGCACAAAGCAAGGTCCATAAAGACATGGATGAGCAAGTTTGGGTGGAGGAACTTGACTGGCCTGCACAGAGTCCTGACCTCAACCCAATATAACACATTTGGGATGAATTACAGCAGAGACTGCGAGCCAGGCTTTCTCCTCCAACATCAATACCTGATCTCATAAATGTGCTTCTGGAAAAATGGTCAAACATTCCCATAGACGCACTCCTAAACCTTGTGGACAGCCTTCCCAGGAGAGTTGAAGCTGTTATAGCTGCAAAGGGTGGGCCAACTCAATATTGAATCCTATGGACGAAGACTGGGATGCCATTAAAGTTCATGCGCGTGTAAAGGCAGGTGTCCCAATACTTTTGATAATATAGTGTATATATGTCATAAAAGTCTTCAACAGATGTATGCAGTTTGGAATAAATATCCTCATAATATTAGTCCGTATTTGTGTTAAAACAACAAACCTGGACATATATTTGGCCAGGAACCGAAATGATGGTTTTCTGCTCATTATCCTAAAATTAGGAATAAACCTATTTTTGGAAGGAATTTGACTTAGGGAAACTTACTTACTCAATTTCTGTTTGAGCCCATTCAGCTGGTCCCAATATATACCAAGAATCCAACCACTGATAGGAAAAGTACCCCTCTAAATCAACTGACCAATGCGTAAACCCCTTTGACACCAGGAGTAGAGCTGTGAATTTTGGCGCCCAACGTGAGGCCTGATGTTGATGGTGTTGGTCATTTTGAATATGCAGTTCAGTTTTGCACACCAGTTCACAAAAAAAGATATTGTGGAACTGGAGAAAGTGCAGAGAAGGGCAACCAAACTGATAAGAGGCATGGAGGACCTCAGCTATGAGGAAAGATTAGAGGAACTGAATTTATTCTCTCTTGAGAAGAGGAGAAAAGGAGGGATATGATCAACATGTGTAAATACATAAGGGGTCTGTGTAGTGAACTTGGTGCTGAGTTATTCACTTTAAGGTCATCACAGGGGACAAGGGGGCACTCTTTACGTCTGGAGGAAAAGAGATTTCATCTCCAAATACGGAAAGGTTTCTTCATAGTGAGCTGTGAAAATGTGGAATAGACTCCATCAAGAGGTGGTTCTGGCAAGCTCAGTAGATTTAAAAAAAGGCCTGGATTATTTCCTAAATGCACATAATATAACTGGATACTAATATCTACAGGTAAAGTTGATCATGGGAATATCAGATTGCCGCTTGGGGGATCAGGAAGGATTCCCCCTTCTTTTTTTGCCTTCCTCTGGATCAAGAGGTTTTTGATTTGTATGTGTGTGTGAGCTTCTTTTTTTTCCCCCTGTGGCTTGAACTGGATGGTCTTTTTTCAACCAGACTAATTATGTAACTAAGTAACTGCTGCTAAAAAATAACAGCTGGAGGAGTTTGTGGGACCTTTACTTTATTTACAAAGCACAGGATATTGTGAACTAATATATGGATTTCATAAAATAACAGCTGTTTTTCCCTTTCTGGTCGTAATGGCTGCCAGAAATGATCCCTTCTGCTAACTAGACCAGTGATCCCAGCCAGTGGCGGCTGGTGTTCAAAATTTTTTGGGGGTGCGTAAACAAACTGAAAACATTTTGAAAAAAAAAGAACATCAATTGCAGCCACTGTGCCCATCAAACGCAGCCACTGTGCCCATCAAACGCAGCCACTGTGCCCATCAAACGCAGCCACTGTGCCCATCAAACGCATCCACTGTGCCATCAAACGCTGCCACTGTGCCATCAAACGCTGCCACTGTGCCATCAAATGTAGCTATTGTGCCAAACGCTGCCACTGTGCCTATCAAATGCTGCCACTCTGCCCATCAAACGCTGCCACTGTGCCATCAAGCGCACCCGCTGTGCCATCAAATGCAGCCACTGTGCCATCAAATGCAGCCACTGCGCCATCAAACGCAGCTGTGCCAAACGCTGCCACTATGCCTATCAAATGCTGCCAGTGTGCCCATCATATGCTGCCATTGTTCCCATCATATGCTGCCAATGTGCCCAACTGCCCATCATATGCTGTCAGTGTGCCCTTCAAACACTGCCAGTGTGCCCAACTGCCTATCAAATGCTGCCAGTGTGCCCAACTGCCCATCATATGCTGCCAGTGTGCCCATCATATGCTGCCAGTGTGCCCATCAAATGCTGCCAGTGTGCCCATCAAATGCTGCTAGTGTGCCCAACTGCCCATCATATGCTGCCAGTGTGCCCGTCAAACGCTGCCAGTGTGCCCAGCTGTCCATCAAATGCTGCCAATGTGCCCAACTGCCCATCATATGCTGCCAGTGTGCCCATCAAATTCTGCCAGTGTACCCAGCTGCCCATCATATGCTGCCAGTAAGCCCATCAAACGCTGCCAGTGTGCCCATTAAATGCTGTCAGAGTGAAGCCCACAAGCATAAACTTCCTGGATGCAGTAAATGCTGAGCTACCAGCATTCACCGCTCATTCCCGAGCATGCTCAGTTTGTACGGCGCTGAGCGCCGTAAGCTTCCCCATTGCCATCACAACAGGCATTGTCTTCGGAAGTTCCCGCCCTGTTGTGATGTTGTAGAGAACACAAGACAAACACAAAGGCCGGCGTCATCGCGTCACTTCCGGTTTTGGGATCTCGTGAGATTTTGCTGCAGCAATCCGCACTGACTCCTGGGAATACTGACACTTAGCTCCAAGGAGACAGTGCGCTGCTGGGGATGACGAAGATACACGCCCATACCCGCAGTGGTCAGACACAGGAAGTAACATACAAAAGAAGAGTAGACAGGTACCCAGTAAGAAAAAAAAAAAATTTCATTTGAACATCTGTGACATGCGAGGATGGGATTAAGGTGAACTTAAAAATTTGTGTGGACCTCCACTTTAACTTGAAGAACAAAGCAGGTAGTTGTTTGGCGTGATGGAATGCGCCACAAAGCAGGTAAAAATCCTGCCACTGAAGAGCCTCATCTTCAATCTCATGATTGCATAGACGTGGCGCTTCCCATAGTGCACTTTTTTTTTTGTACTGGTGGGGGGGGGGGGGGGGGGCGCCCGTGCACCCATGCACCCTCTATGGATGGGCCACCACTGATCCCAGCTTCTGTACAGTTATCTATGGAGAATTCTGTGCTCTATCAGGGTTTGCACTCATGATGAAGCAAACTGTTCTGGACCACAAGTGAATTTTTCCCGGGATAACCTCTTCCAAGTGGTCCCGGGCACGGTGTGCTTAACTGATGCTGGGCACAGTTCAGAGCAATCGCACTACACAAACGATCTGGACCGAGGGAGTGGACTGCACCTGGGACCAGTTAAAAATGCCAGTGGGAGTGCACACTTAGAACCAAGTTGAAGAAGAAGTTGAAGTCCAGGATTCTATTGTCTGCTCTGCAGTGTTGGCTTCTGATTCAAGAAATAAAAGCATATGACCTGGATTAGTCTACTATCTGACTGTGTAGAAGTAGATCTCTACAAGGAGACCCCAGCTTGAAGGAGACCCCAGCTTTTGATAAATGCTGATAATTCCTTCTCACATTTTGCATTTCAATGCTTAAAGAAATGTTTAAAGGCTCTTTTTTCCTGGGATAATGGTTGTTAGTTGCAGTTATTGATATACCATTAAGTGCTAGAGTGTTATAACCTTTTTTTTTAATGGAATCAAGTGCTGTGGCCCCTTGAAAAATAATCTGCCCACTGTTTTATTTCAGTTTTAAATTCCTACTATGCAGCCATTTTTTTCATACTGACCAGGGGATTAATAAAAGGGCTTTGCAGTTGCATTTCATTATTGTTTAAAACTGTTTACTTTTGACCTCCCTGCTGTTATATGAGCTTGATTGTTGGCTCAATACTATTGAGGATATTAATGAAGGTTGTGATACATCAAGCTGCGTTTTAACTGAAAATTGCGCGGTCGTGCGATGCTGCACCCAAACAAAATTGATGTCCTTTTTTCCCCACAAATAGAGCTTTCTTTTGGTGGTAATTGATCATCTCTGCCTTTTTAATTTTTTGCGATATAAACAAAAAAAGAGTGACAATTTTATAAAGAAAAGCAATATTTTTTTTCAGTTCATCAAGCCAATATGTATTCTTCTACATATTTTTGGTAAAAAATCACAATAAATGTATATTGATTTGCGTGTACAAAATAGGGGATATAGTTATGGCATTTTTATTATGCATTTTTTTTTTCAACTAGTAATGGCGGCGATCTGCGATTTTTAGCGGGACTGCGACATTGTGGTTCACAGATCGGACACTTTTGACACTTTTTTGGGACCAGTAACATTTATACAGCGATCGGAGCTAAACATAGCCACTGATAACTGTATAAATGTCACTGGCAGGGAAGGGGTTAACACTAAGGGCGATCAAGGGGTTAAGTGTGTCCTAGGGAGGTGTTTCTAAAGCCTCATACACACGATCAGATTTTTGGACGAACGTTCTCCTGTTTATTGTTGCATGCTAGTCTCATGTGGAAAGTGAAGAGGTTACTCGCCATACGAAAATTCTCGTACGGCAGAATACAATTTCAGAAGTGACGTTATGTGTTGAATAGTTTTGTATGTAGTCTTTCGTTTCTGAGCATGCGTAGTCTTGCTCCTTATAATTTTTTTCGTATGAAAACCGTACTAACTAAATGAAAATTGTACGTACGACAGGCAGGCAGAAACTGACAGATCGTTCTCTCTGTACAGAGCTCTGTGTTGTTTACCAACATAGGGCTGTGGGCTGTGACTGTACACAGCCGGTCAGCAGGTCCCAGCCATGAATTATTGCCTGGTGTCGTACGTTGCATGCAAACGCTGCTTTGCCTACAGGCGTGTGGTCGGCAAATGGATAGGAGATAAGTAATATTTACACTGTCAGCAAAATATTTTTATGCCATATGATTTTACTTTATAATAATAAAGATGCATCATTTTACTAAAACTGGAGCGTGCAAAATCTGGTGCAGCTCTGCTTAGAAACCAGCCTCCAGGTTTTATTGGCAATGCTTAATTGAACAAGCTAAAGTTAGCAGCTGATTGGCTACTATGCGCAGCTGCACCAGATTCTGAGTGCTCCAGTTTTAATAAATCACCCCAATTGTTTTATACATATGAAGTTCTCTGGACAAAGGCCTTAAAATGCCCACATACCCCCATAAATATCTTGCATAACATTTTTCCAGGGGGTGTTGGAAAGGATCTAGAGTCATAATTCACGCCTTACTTGGCTGTAAAAGCTGTAATGTCTGACAATCTCTGGAGAATCTCAAAAATGTCCACCACCCTCCCACAGCATCTACACATGTGCAATGTTTTCAGCATGGCATCAAAAAAAGCTTTTTTGTAAACAGGTTTTCTAAAAGCGGAAAGCTTGTTTTGATGGAGCACAATTCCAGAGGTCTCCATGGAATCTATTTGTTCCCACCCTTAGATGATATATTCTTTTACCTATTACCTGGTGTGTCTGTGTAGGTCTCCTATTTTTGTCTCAAGAACAACATGAAATGATGGTGGCTCTTACAAAACAATGATGCAATTTCAGTAGCTTCTTTTACCAGGTGATTTATACATAAAATATAAGGATATGGCAACTCAACGGCTAATGAAAGATCAAATTAAAAATGATTAAAGCTGAAGTTAATTCTGCTCATATTTTGCCTCTCCTGGCTCCTTCTACTCCCACACCAATATGTAATTTGCTGAAGTTAATGAATTATTTAAATAAAACCTTCCTATTTTTTAATAATTACCTTATTTTAGACTCAGTGATGGCATTTCTGTGCTTTTCTATGAAATCAGGCAGATCATGGCAAGTACAAGGGGCTGACCTTCCTGAAAACATCACAGCACCCTGCCTCAGTACTCCGCTCAAGAACCCTCAGCCCTAATGCAAGCGGTTCTTGGGAAAATAGCTATAGAGCTATGAAAATCTCAAAATGCCTTGATGAGTAGATTTCAGTCTGATGGTGTCGATGTTCCTAGGCAAGCTGAATTTTCATGTAAACTACCCATGGTAATACCCACATGCGATTCTGAGTCTCCAAGGTTGAAAGAGTTGTTCCCACACCAAGCTAGAGACTTCCTGTGTTGACAATGCAGCCGGTCAACTGCTCAGCATGGGACTCAAAACCTAGTGGAGATCACTAGAGTAGTGGTCTATAAGCTACTAAAGTGATTTCCTGCTTCAGTGGGGATCTGACAGGTATGGCACATGCATGCTTATTTTGGTCCAAGGTGGACCAACGTAACTATGTAAAAATTGCCATACCTAGGCTTCATCTTCAAGAGTCTTGTTCGATTAGTGGTTGAAAGTCAGATGAGCAGGGTATAGTGACAACAAATGTTCCTGTGAACATCCCACCCATCCACTTTTGTTTTGAGGTTAGGAAGTCAAAGGTTGGTAGGTAAAAACTAAAAATGAATTAAAAAGTCACAGCATTTTGCTGGGTCAGAGGGCCTTTAGGTGATCAATGAGTTGTTGCATTGTTACAGACTAGGGGTCCATTTGGAATATGGCCCTTTAACTTCCTTGGTTATTGGTGGTTCTTCCAAGAGTTAGCTTCCCCGGAAAAAAAGTAAGAGGATGTGTTTGGTGATGTCTTGGAGCCAGTGAGGGATTGGATGAGGACATGGGCCATTCTAGTTATAAAAGTTGCCCCTGAAAGCAGAGTTCCACCCATATAAAAGTCAGCACAACTACAAAAGGTGTAGCTGCTGACTTTTATTAATCGGACACTCACCTGTCCCACGGTCCAGCGATATGGGTAAATGAAACCTCGCTCTCCCCCCCCCCACTCTGCGGCGCCGCCATTGTCACTGCTGGCGCCCGGCGCCCGGCTGTGTCTTCACAGCCGGGCACGCACTGCGCACTGTGAGTGGCCGGGCAATCATCTAGTACCTGTGACGTGTCCCAGATGATTGCAGAGAGGGAGGGGGAGTGGTGAACTTCCTTGCGGCGCTGGGGTGCCCTGGGAGGAAGTGGGAGCTGGATCCCTCTAAAAAGAGGCTATTTGCCCCCCCCAAAAAAAAAAATGACATGCCAAATGTGGCATGTCAGGGGGTCACCTGCGCTTAAAGCGAAAGTTCCATTTTTGGGTGGAACTCCGCTTTAAGGACAATGACTCCATCTTTGTTGCATTGTCAAAACTGTTTATTGTTTGTTTTGTGACAAAGGTTGTTCCTGTGAACATTGTTGGGTATTCTGGAAAGTTTAGGCAAAAAGGAAAGTTTCCCCACCCATCCACACTTGTTTTGAGGTTCATTGGAACTCAAGCATTGGTAGGAGGTAGAAAAAATAAAAAAGATTGTCACAGTATTTTGCGGGGTCTTTGGGTGATCAATGAATTGTTACATTGATACAAACTAGGGGCCCATCGGGGTATGAACCTTCAACTTGCCTTGGTTATTGGTGGTTCTACTAAGAGTTTGCTTCCCTGGGAAAAAGTAAGAGGATGTGTTTGATAATGCCTTGGAGCCAGTGGGGGATTGGCTGAGGATATGGGCACTTCTAGTTATAAATTTTGCATTTAAGGACAATGACTCCCTCCTTGTTGCATTGTCAAAACTGTTTATTGTTTGTTTATGTTTATGATATTTCATGTTCTTTATTTTGTTCTTTTGGTTTGAAAATAAAAAGTCTGAGGTCATTTAAGCCCATAGTCTGTGACGTTATTGAAAGGACCTAGATTGACAAATCACTTAGTCATTGTTAATCATCTATATTCTACTCAGTAATTCCCACTATTATCCCGTAACAATTCTATACTGTATGCTACTTTATGCATATAAATTTACATGCCAAACCTCTCTTCCAATCCCTTCACTAGATTCCACTAGCCCAACATATTTTAAAATACTAACCCCAACATACAAAGCCCCCCACAATTCTGCCCCCCAGATACATCACCAACTTCATGCTGAGATATCTTAATCTCCCACTGCCCTCCTACCAAGACCTCTTGCTCTCTACCTCCCTTGTTACTGCCTCCCATGTTCACTTCCACTTCCAGGACTTCTCCAGAACTTCTCCCATCTTCTGGAACTCCCTACCCAGGAATGTCTGGTTAGCTCCTACCCTGTCCACCTTTAGGCGATGCCTGAAAACAAATTTACTTAGGGAAGCCTGCCACCTCCATTAGATTATCCCTCACAGATAATACCTTTTGAGCACCTACCCCTTCCTAAGCTCCATGAGCAGGGCCCTGCTATTCCTTCTGTGTTGCACTTTATTGCAATTGTACTCCTTTTACATTGTAAAGGGCTGCAAAAGCTGCTGATGCTATATACAGTAAATCCTGTGTAATAATTCTAATGGCTCTGATGTTCAGATTTATGTTACCTGTGGTCAATATCTTTCCAGGGCTGCTTTGTAATGCTACATTTTGTATGATAAATTATTAAAATGCTTTTTAAATGACAGATAGTTTCACTATATAACCCTAAATTGTGAATTTATTTGCAGGAGCCGTGGAGGAGTGCCACCCGCTTCTGCAGGAGTACCAAGAGGGGCACCAGCTCCCAGAGGAGTGACCCCTGCCAGGGTTCCATCTATAAGAACTCGAGGAATATTGGCCACACGAGCAAGAGGACTACCTCCTCCTGCAGGTTATCGACCCCCACTGCCAGCACAGGACACATATGAAGAATATGTGAGTATCAAATGTATTGCGCTTGAAAATCCCCACAGATGATTTCTATCTTTTGGATTATGCTGTAAATCAGTAGACTTCAAACTGTAGCTTGTGGACAGGATGCAGCCCATGAGGCACTATTTCTCTCACTGACACCAATGATAGGGCACTATTCCTCCTCTCACTGGGCACAGACGCTATGTCAATTGATTTACTGCCACTGACTACCAAGCTTGAGGCATTATTTACTTGCCACTGATCCTGGGACATTTCCTACTCCCACTGGTCACAATCTGGACCACCTAAAGTCTGAGGGACAGTGAACTGGCTCATTGTTTAGAAAGTTTGAAGATCCCTGCTATAAGCCAAGGTGTCTTCATGGATGGTTGGCCTGGTGGCATTGGGAAATGTTTTGCATGGCTTTGAAGACTAACCTTATGTAAGGAATAACCCATTTTTTTTTTTTTTTTGGGGATGATGAAATTGAGACTTGTCGATACCTTTAAACCTTTCTTTCCCAGCCCCAGCATCCCTTTACCTGGGCTTTTATGACTGGGAACAGGAAGGTCTGCCTGATCAGGTGGCCACTGTGATTGGCTGTCATAGTGATCAGATGATTGGGAGCGAGTCCCGTCAGCTCCCAATATTTACTGCGGTCACTGTGTTGTAGGCAAGCAGTGTGTGCTCTCTCGGCACAGAAACCTCAGCCACCCATGGATGCTTATGTGTAGTGTGTGGGTACAAAAAAGTGGCCACTGCCCCACCTATGACCGGTCTTTGTAGCAAGGAGCACTGGAATGGCAATGTATGTCAAACAAATATAAAGGGATTTCCAAGCTCAAACTTACCAAACAGCCAGCGATCAACCAAATTGACCTGTCTAACAATATGCGTTAAGAACAGGGGTTTCTAGTGCTCTGTGCTGTTGCTCAGTGTGACTTTGTACCTTTAAGGAGGGGTGGCTCCATCCAGGCTCACCTGTCTCCTACCTATCTATTATAAATGCATGTGCTTCCAAGATGGAGACTTTCAGTAGTTAGGGACTGCAGGAAACAGGATGCCTTGGCGGGGCCTGCAGCTTACGCTTGTATTTGCAAATGTGTGCAACTAAACCCCTGTTCATAACGCATATTGTTAGACAGGTTAATTCGGTTGATTGCTGGCTGGTTGGTAAGTTTGCGCTTGGAAAATCCTATATATTTGTTTGACGTAGTATGTGGGTGGTAAAGCCCATGCTCTTTGCTGCCGCACATATGTGTTACATGGATGCAAGAGGTTAAGTGAACATGTACGTCAGGTGCCTGATCCAGGTTTAGGAGTGCACTGTGCACCCCAAACCACCCCTGCCCCCCCCCCCCCCGTGATCATTGTGATTGCAGATCCCAGTACTCATCACCCAGTGATCATGTAATAATGTCAACAAAGCTGTTTCCTATGCTGTGATTGGCCCACAGCCATCACATGGTACCTGGGCCAATTACTGTACGGCACCTTGTACCATGTGATTAGCTGTAGCCAGTTGCAGTTTACTAGTGATCACGGCTGTCGTGAATGGTTAACCCATTTATGACAGTTGGAAATGTTGATGTTACAATGATCTAGCAAATTATTTGTGTTTTTACAATGTTTTTAAAAGGATAAAATATTGTGAAATTTTGCTTGTATTGCAGGGATGTACTGAAATTTTGGTTTCTATTCTCCATGACATACACTTTAACCTTTGAAACACAGGCAACACATATGTGCAGCAGCATAGGGGGTGGGTTTTAATGCCTATAGGCTGCACATATACAACCATGGGTGGTGGAAGTCTCTGCACAATCACGGCGTGCTCCCAGCACATTACCCGACCTGTCAAAGACAGCTTCTTTAGTAATAATTGGGAGCCAATGGGATGGGACTACTGTCACAGGAAATCACCGTGGTCACATGATCGGACACCCCCCCCCCAGGCATAATAGCCCAGTTAAAGGGACAGTGGGGCTGGGAGGGAAGGGCTAACCAATAAAGCTATGGCCTTGCCCTTCCAAAACAGGGTCTTCCTGTTTAGAAACACACACAGATCCATAGCTCCACTCAAGACTTGCTTCTCTTTTACATGGACAACATGGGTGCTGACCATTATAGTCCATCTCCACTCTCCATTGAAAGTAAAGTATTTATTTATTTAAAGTATTATTATTATTATTATTATTATTATTATTATTATTATTAAAGTATTATTACTGCATACAACAATGTATCCATCCAAAAACCAACCTTCCTTGAGTTTCACCACTCCTGGCTCGCTCACAAGGATAGGGGAAGATGCCGTTTCAAAACAGGGTCTACCTGTTAGTGAATCTACCTCTTAGTATGTCACCTGTAGGTGAACAGAATATGTGCCTATAGATTTATATTTATTTATACAGTATATATATTATTTAAGAAGATAAGGTCCCTCCACTGGAGATACTTCTGAAGAGAATTCTAAATACAAAACAATCCATAATTACAGCATTATATCTTTTTATTATTTCAATATATCCCTACAAAAATGTATCTCTTTAAAAAGAAAGAAAAAAGAACATTATTGTAATAAATGAAAGAGCATGCCTCTCTTAAAAAAATACATTTCTGTATAATAAAATTGGCTAGTTTAAAATAATATATCGATAAAATATTGTTACCATGGATTATTTAAATAATGTTGCATTTCTGTTCAGAAGTATCTCCAGTGGAGGAGCTTTATTTTATCAATTATTTGGATTCAGGGAGTTTCTGGATTATACAGGCACAATATATATTTGAAAATATGTAAGTTATTGTAGCCTATGGATGCCTAGCCCCAAAATGTTGTACAAAATGAAAATAGGAAAAAATAAATAAAAATAAAATTACACACACATATATATATACAGTCAGGGTGGAAAGTATTCAGACCCCCTTAAATTTTTCACTCTTTGTTATATTGCAGACATTTGCTAAAATCATTTAAGTTGATTTTTTTTCCTCATTAAAGTACACACAACACCCCATATTGACAGAAAAACACAGAATTGTTGACATTTTTGCAGATCTATTAAGAAAGAAAAACTGAAATATCACATGGTCCTAAGTATTCAGACCCTTTGCTCAGTATTTAGTAGAAGCCCCCTTTTGATCTAATACAGCCATGAGTCTTTTTGGGAAAGATGCAACAAGTTTTTCACACCTGGATTTGGGGATCCTCTGCCATTCCTCCTTGCAGATCCTCTCCAGTTCTGTCAGGTTGGATGGTAAACGTTGGTGGACAGCTATTTTTAGGTCTCTCCAGAGATGCTCAATTGGGTTTAAGTCAGGGCTCTGGCTGTGCCATTCAAGAACAGTCACGGAGTTGTTGTGAAGCCTCTCCTTCGTTATTTTAGCTGTGTGCTTAGGGTCATTGTCTTTTTGGAAGGTAAACCTTCAGCCCAGTCTGAGGTCCTGAGCACTCTGGAGAAGGTTTTTGTCCAGGATATCCCTGTACTTGGCCACATTCATCTTTCCCTTGATTGCAACCAGTCGTCCTGTCCCTGCAGCTGAAAAACACCCCCACAGCATGATGCTGCCACCATCATGTTTCACTGTTGAGACTGTATTGGACAGGTGATGAGCAGTGCCTGGTTTTCTCCACATATACCGCTTAGAATTAAGATCAAAAAGTTCTGTCTTGGTCTCATCAGACCAGAGAATCTTATTTCTCACCATCTTGGAGTCCTTCGGGTGTTTTCTTTAGCAAACTCCATGCGGGCTTTCATGTGTCTTGCACTGAGGAGAGGCTTCCGTCAGGCCACTCTGCCATAAAGCCCCAACTGGTGGAGGGCTGCAGTGATGGTTGACTTTTTATAACTTTCTCCCATCTCCCGACTGCATCTCTGGAGCTCAGCCACAGTGATCTTTGGGTTCTTCTTTACCTCTGTCACCAAGGCTCTTCTCCCCCGATAGCTCAGTTACATATTAAACCTTTTCTACTATGTGCATCATTGTTATGTATTGTCAGACTCAATATGCCAATTAAATATATTTTCTAATTATCTCACCCCCACAAATCAATATCCCACCAGAGCCTTGTACAGAATTATCGTTTTATCTCTGTAGTTGATTCCTTTTTTCCTTTTTTAATGCATGCCAATATTCTGTTTGCTTTGTTAGCAGCAGCTTGGCATTGCATGCCATTGCTGAGCCTATCATCTACTAGGACCCCCAGGTCCTTTTCCATCCCATACAGGTGATCGGACATTCCGAAAACAAAATGCATGGATTTTTTCCAACGGATGTTAGCTCAAACTTGTCTTGCATACACACGGTCACACAAATCTTGTTGGAAATTCCGAACGCCAAGAACGCGGTGACGTACAACACGTAAGACGAGCCGAGAAAAATTAAGTTCAATAGCCAGTGCGGCTCTTCTGCTTGATTCCGAGCATGCGTGGAACTTTGTGCATCAGAATTGTTTACAGACGATCGGAATTTATGACAATGGATTTTGGCGGAAAATTTGAGAACCAGATCTCAAATTTTGTGTGACGGAAATTCCAATGGAAAATGTCCGATGGAGCCTACACACGGTTGGAATTTCCGACAACAAGCTCCCATCAAACATTTTCCGTTGGAAAATCGGACCGCGTGTATGGGGCATTAGATTTCCCCAGAGGTTCTCCCCCTAGTGTATAGATTGCATTCATATTTTTGGCTCCCAAATGCATTATTTTAAATTTTTCTATATTAAACCTCATTTGCCATGTAGTTGCCCACCCCATTCATTTGTTCAGATCTTCTTGCAAGGTTTCCACAGAGAAGTTATTGCCCTGCTTAGCTTAGTATCATCCGCAAATACAGAGATTAAACTGTTTATCCCATCCTCCAGGTCATTTATGAGCAAATTAAATAGGATTGGTCCCAGCACAGAACCCTGGGGGACCCCACTACCCACATCTGACCATTCTGAGTACTCCCCATTTATCACCACCCTCTGAACTCCCCCTTGTAGCCAGTTTTCGATCCATGTACTTACCCTATGGTCCATACCAACGGACCTTATTTTGTACAGTAAACATTTATGGGGAACTGTTTCAAATGCCTTTTCAAAATCCAGATACACCACGTCTACGTGCCTTCCTTTATCTAGATGGAAGCTCACCTCCTCATAGAAGGTTAATAGATTGGTTTGGCAAGAATGATTCTTCATGAATCCATGCTGATTACTGCTAATGATACCGTTCTGGTTACTAAAATCGTGTATATACAGTGATCTCTGCTTGGGGCTAAAATCACCGGCAGCGATCATACAAAAAAATACCCGACGGCTAATTGATCGACTTCAGTACAACCAGCCTGCCCATAGACGGATCGAAAATGTGTCCATTTCCTGCTGAACTGGCCAAATTTCAATCTGTCTATGGCCATCTTAAGTCAGTTTATTGTTCCAGTATAATATAATAGTAGTATTGTTGTTTTGGTCTTTGCACCTGTCTTTTTATTCAGCTCGCTGTCACTTTCTTCGTTTGTTTTTTTTGTGGCTCCCTGATGGCAGCTTCAGAAAGCTTCACAGCTTCTCTATATAGCCCTGTGTCTTGCCATGGGCAAATCACTAGTTACAGATTAAAATAGACGAATATTATCAACATTGTTTGCTTGCCATGGGTAGCTCTTTCATTCAGTAGCTGTAGTGATTTTATGATTACATTGTAAACAATTGTTTCTCAATATTTCCTTCAAAATTCATATTTTTAAACTTGACGTCTTTTTCCAACTTTGTGAAATCCAATGTAATGAATGTGTGCAGTGTGAAAAAGGAAATACAGTCCTAGAGTTTAACCCCACCTGACTCAATAAACACTTTATACATAGCCATTCAAAGTCTTCATGCACCCTCGGTGTCTAGCTGTTGTGCCTCAGATCTATATATATATATATATATATATATATATATATATATA
The DNA here is from genome assembly GCA_037952835.1 of Lithobates septentrionalis. NCBI lineage: Eukaryota > Metazoa > Chordata > Amphibia > Anura > Ranidae > Lithobates > Lithobates septentrionalis. The sequence continues at coordinate 3,726,469 of JBBDGP010001608.1, forward strand.
TATATATATATATATATATATATATATATATATATATATATATATATATATATATATATATATATATATATATATATATATCTATATCTAGATAGATATAGATAGATATAGATAGATAGATAGATAGATAGATAGATAGATAGATAGATAGATAGATAGATAGATAGATAGACAAGAAAAGGGGCCATACCCAAGATAAGTAATGGGCAGTTTATGAAGAAGGATGTGCTGAGAAGTGCCCTGAAAAGGGGAAGGGCGGTAGGGTATTGCGCACTGAACCGACAAAGAGAGCATGGGAAAATAGGCTGCTTAAATGCCCTCTGGGCTCCGTCCATAAATTCAGGCCACCATACTGGCCTTGATAGATAGATAGATAGATAGATAGATAGATAGATAGATAGATAGATAGATAGATAGATAGATAGACAGACAGACAGACAGACAGACAGACAGACAGACAGACAGACAGACAGACAGACAGACAGACAATCAGACAGACAGATAGATAGATAGATAGATAGATAGATAGATAGATAGATAGATAGATAGATAGATAGATAGATAGATAGATAGACAGTATCTTACAAAAGTGAGTACACCCCTCACATTTTTGTAAATATTTTATTATATCTTTTAATGTGACAACACTGAAGAAATGACACTTTTCTACAATGTAGTGAAAATGTCCAAATTGGGCCCAAAGTGTTAATATTTTGTGTGGCCACCATTATTTTCCAGCACTGCCTTAACCCTCTTGGGCATGGAGTTCACCAGAGCTTAACAGGTTGCCACTGGAGTCCTCTACCACTCCTCCATGATGACATCACAGAGCTGGTGGATGTTAAAGACCGTGCGCTCCTCCACCTTCCATTTGAGGATGCCCCACAGATGCTCAATAGGGTTTAGGTCTAGAGACATGTTTGGCCAGTCCATCACCTTTACCCTCAGCTTCTTTATCAAGGCAGTGGTCTTGTGGGAGGTGTGTTTGGGGTCGTTATCATGATGGAATATTGCCCTGCAGCCCAGTCTCTGAAGTGAGGGAATCATGCTCTGCTTCATTATGTCACAGTACATGTTGGCATTCATGGTTCCCTCAATGAGCTGTAGCTCCCCAGTGCCAGCAGCACTCATGCAGCCCCAGACCATGACACTCCCACCACCATGCTTGACTGTAGGCAAGGCACACTTGTCTTTGTACTCCTCACCTGGTTGCCGCCACACACGCTTGATACCATCTGAACCAAATAAGTTTATCTTGGCCTCATCAGACCACCGGACATGGTTCCAGTAATCCATGTCCTTAGTCTGCTTGTCTTCAGCAAAATGCTTGTGGGCTTTCTTGTGCATCATCTTTAGAAGAGGCTTCCTTTTAGAATGACAGCCATGCAGACCAACTTGAAGCAGTGTGAGGAGTATGGTCTGAGCACTGACAGGCTGAACCCCCACCCCTTCAACCTCTGCAGCAATGCTGGCAGCACTCATACGTCTATTTCCCAAAGACAACCTCTTTAAGTAATGATAAAGTTATTGCTGAATTACTGTATTTATTGGCGTATAACACGCACTTTTTCACCCTGAAAATAGTGTGTGCATGTTATACGCCGATACTGCAATTTGGGCTGCCTAGGAGGGGACAGGGAGAGGGGTGGGACGAGAGCCATCAGATTACATACAGCGAGAATCTCCTGTTTACTCAGTGGCCTCTGTAATAGGAAGTCCCATCTCCTGGGCCGGCATTGGACCAGTGTTCTGTCTATCATAGAAGCTGGTCCAGGAAGCGGGACTTTGTATTAAAGATACCCTTGAGTAAACAGGAGATTCTCGCTATATGTAATCTGTATCTAAGGCTGCAGATGGGCATTGATCAAGCTGCATTGATGGTCAATTGTGAGGCTGCACAAGGGCATTGATCAGGCTGCATTGATGGGCAATTGTGAGGCTGCAGATGGGCATTGATCAAGCTGCATTGATGGTAAATTGTGAGGCTGCAGATGGGCATTGATCAGGCTGCATTGATGGGCAATTGTGAGGCTGCAAATGGGCATTGATCAAGCTGCATTGATGGGCAATTGTGAGGCTGCAGATGGGCATTGATCAAGCTGCATTGATGGGAAATTGTGAGGCTGCAGATGGGCATTGATCAGGCTGCATTGATGGGCAATTGTGAGGCTGCAAATGGGCATTTATCAAGCTGCATTGATGGGCAATTGTGAGGCTGCAGATGGGCATTGATCAAGCTGCATTGATGGGCAATTGTGAGGCTGCAGATGGGCATTGATAAGGCTGCATTGATGGGCAATTGTGAGGCTGCAGATGGGCATTGATCAAGCTGCATTGATGGGCAATTGTGAGGCTGCCGATGGGCATTGATCAGGCTGCATTGATGGGCAATTGTGAGGCTGCAGATGGGCATTGATCACACGGCATTGATGGGCAATTGTGAGGCTGCAGATGGGCATTGATCAGGCTGCATTGATGGGCAATTGTGAGGCTGCACATGGGCATTGATCACGCTGCATTGATGGGCAATTGTGAGGCTGCAGATGGGCATTGATCAAGCTGCATTGATGGGCAATTGTGAGGCTGTAGATGGGCATTGATCAAGCTGCATTGATGGGCAATTGTGAGGCTGTAGATGGGCATTGATCAAGCTGCATTGATGGGCAATTGTGAGGCTGCAGATGGGCATTGATCTGGCTGCATTGATGGGCAATTGTGAGGCTGCAGATGGGCATTGATCAAGCTGCATTGATGGGCAATTGTGAGGCTGCAGATGGGTATTCATTAAGCTGCAATGATGGGCAATTGTGAGGCTGCAGATGGACATTGATCAAGCTGCATTGATGGGCAATTGTGAGGCTGCAGATGGACATTGATCAAGCTGCATTGATGGGCAATTGTGAGGCTGCAGATGGCATTGATCAGGCTGCAGATGGGCAATGGTGAGGCTGCATTGATGGGCACTGACCCTTATTTTGCTTTAAAGTTCTTTGTTTAAAATTTAAGTTTTTTTCCTGAAGCTTCCCTCCTAAATTAAAGGTGCGTGTTATACGCCTGTGCGTGTTATATGCCGATAAATACGGGTAATAGGTTCATAGCTGATATGTAAAAACTGCTCTGGTCAATAGGGGACATAGAGAGGTGAGAGGGGAAGTATTTCAAGCGTTAATCATTTAAATATTGTTTTCCTATTTCAGGAATACGATGATGGCTATGGAACGGCATATGACGAACAAAGTTATGAGTCTTACGATGACAACTACACTTCTCAAGTTCAGAGGTAAGGTGCATCAGCTGCTCGTTCTTATTAATCCTAACTATTTCATTGCTAGTGCACAGATTCATTAGCGTAATGAGAGCAGATTCAAAGCTGCTTCCTGTGCACTTTCCCTTATAGGCCATGTGCTCTGGGGACTTGTATAAGCAATTAAGTGTGGCATTCACTGAAGCAACAAATTTCCCACCTTAGGAAAATAGAATCTTCTTCTTTTTTTTTTTTTTTTATTAAAATGACTTTAGTAAGACAGAATGCATGTGATTAATATAAAGATTTTTATTATGGGAGCTTATGTTTTTGGAACTTCCGTTTGATTTGTAAACACCATATTTGTTTTTGACCCTATGCATAGCAAAATAAAAATGGTATCTTCTCATTCAATTTTTATGCTTTACCTGGCAAGTTGCTGTACAGCTGTCTAAATCCATTACCGTGTCATTGATGGTCGTAGCCTCCCTGGCGGTATGATTATGTCAGATTTTTGCGTCTCAAAGCGGTACAATTATTTTGCATAGAAATTTGGCGTTTTATATTGTAGGCCTGTAATTCTTAGCAATAACACACTTAAATTGGTCCACCAAGAGTCTAGTAGATATCTCGGGTACTGTATGATGAAGTTTGAAACACAATATCATAAATTATAATATAATAAATAAATATAAATAATTATAAAACATAATAACATAATATTAATAAAATTAATTTCCCCACGATTCACTATCGCTCAATTCTGCAAGTGTTCTTATTTACTATCGCTGTTTTCTAGCTGGCCTAAAGCCACTTTTGACGTAAAGGGACACTTTTTGGTTGCTATGGACAATCTCAAGTTTCCAGGCAGAAAGAACAGTATATATAATATAAAACTGCATGCAGGGCATTGGACAAAGCCCTAGGGACAAAAGGGATGTGAAATAATTTCATACAGTAATGTAATCTGTAAGATTACAGTGTATTATATGTATTATGATTTTTCACGTTTTTTAATTTGCCACCGGGCTCCGCCCCTGCACGTCACGACGCTCGCAGGAAATGGAATCCGGCACAGAGAGGCTTTGGGTGGAGGACAGAGCCCACGGACACAGCGGGGGGACATCGCAGGATCCTGGGGATCACATAATCCTGATACCATAATCACATAATGGGCTAGTATGCGATGCATACTAGCCCATTATGTTTTTAATTTGCAGGCTTTGCAAGGAGCAAAAGAGGAAGTAAAACCCATTAGGGTTTACTTCCCCTTTAACACACATAAAAACTAAATTTTAGCATCCATAAATTGTGACCAATAAATTCTGTGAAATAAGAAAGTGCAAAAAGTAATATACATCTTTTGTTTTAAAGAACCTTAAAGAGATATTAAAGTTCTGTGTTTTTTTTTAAACAACAAACACTTTATACTTACCTGTTCTGTGTAATGGTTTTGCACAGAGCAGCCTGGATCCTCCTCTTCCCGGGTCCCCTGCCAGCGCTCCTGGCCCCTCCCTCCTCCCTCCTGCCAAGTGCCCCCATAGCAAACAGCTTGCTATGGGGGCACCCAAGCCAAACCGCTGATTTGTGTGTCTATTTAGACACAAAGCCCTGGCTTAGCCCCACCCCCTCTCTCTCTCCTCATTGACTCACTGACTTTAATTGACAGCAGTGGGAGCTAATGGCACCTGCTGCGGTCTTAGCCAATGAGGAGGGAGACTCCCCAGACAGCCGAGGCTCTCGTGCAATATCGCTGGGTCAAGATGGGGCTCAGGTAAGTATTAGGGAGACTGGGGGGTGGGGCTGCTGCACACGGAAAGTTTCTTATCTTAATGCATAGAATGCATTAGGATTAAAAAAAAAAATCTTCTGCCTTTAGAACCACTTTAAGAACCTTCTCGTTTGATGTACTCAAGGCAAAGAGGCTGTGTAAGGGAAGTTGCACTTTGCAAGGGGACGTTTGCCCAGAGCTTGGTAAATGTGGTGAAATTTCACTTTGCAAATAATACCAAATCACATCTATTTGCGTTTAGTAAATCTACCTCTAAGATAGCAATCCTCCATCTGAGACTTACCCGATTTAATGAACCTTTTGTTACAGTCAAGATTTTGAGTATGGCTAGCACTGCTAGTTGTGCATTCACTTTTTCAACTAAAGGAGAAGAGTTTTTTTTTTCTTTGAAGCAACAGCTTGTTTTCTGTTTATTTCCATCAATTTATGAGTTACAAAATCCTCTGGTATGTGAGAAAAAAAACATGAAGTCATAACAATGATACCTGAACCTTGAACATACCTTCTACATCTTCCCCAATGCTGTTTTTGACCTTCTATAACAAAAGGTCCATCAATTCTGGTGAATCTTACTATCAGGGGAAGGATCATTGTCTCACTCAACAATACACAGGAAGGTTCTTTAACCACTTCAGCCCCGGAAGGTTTTACCCCCTTCCTGACCAGAGCACTTTTTACAATTTGGCACTGTGTCGCTTTAACTGCTAATTGCGCAGTCATGCAATGTTGTACCCAAACGAAATTTGCGTCCTTTTCTTCCCACAAATAGAGCTTTCTTTTGTTGGTATTTGATTACCTCTGCGGTTTTTATTTTTTGCGCTATAAACGGAAAAAGGTTGAAAATTTGGAAAAAAATGATATTTTCAACTTTTTGTTATAAAAAAAATCCAATAAACTCAATTTTAGTCATACATTTAGGCCAAAATGTATTTGGCCACATGTCTTTGGTAAAAAAAAATGTCAATAAGCGTATATTTATTGGTTTGTGCAAAGGTTATAGCGTCTACAAACTAGGATACATTTTCTGGAATTTACACAGCTTGAAGTTTATGACTGCCTATCTCATTTCTTGAGGTGCTAAAATGGCAGGGCAGTACAACCCTCCCCCGAAATGACACCATTTTGGAAAGTAGACACCCCAAAGAAATTGCTGAGAGGCATGTTAAGCCCATTGAATATTACATTTTTTTGTCCCAAGTGATTGAATAATGATAAAAAAAAATTACAAAAAGTTGTCACCTAATGATATATTGCTCACACATGCCATGGTTATATGTGGAATTGTGCCCCAAAATACATTTAGCTGATTCTCCTGAGTATGGGGATACCACATGTTTGGGACTTTTTGGTAGCCTAGCCACGTACGGGGCCCCGAAAACCAAGCACCACCTTCAGGATTTCTAAGGGCGTACATTTTTGATTTCACTGCTCACTACCTATCACAGTTTTGAAGGCCATAAAATGCCAAGATGGCACAACCCCCCCCCAAATGACCGCATTTTGGAAAGTAGATACCCCAAGCTATTTGCTGACATGCATGTTGAGTCCATGGAATATTTTATATTTTGACAAGATTTGCGGGAAAATGACAAACTTTTTTTTTTTTTTTTGCACAAAGTTGTCACTAAATGATATATTGCTCAAACATGCCATGAGTATATGTGTAATTACACCCCAAATACATTCTGCTGCTTCTCCTGAGTACGGGGATATCACATGTCTGGGACTTTTTGGGAGCCTAGCCGCGTACGGGCCCCAGAAAACCAAGCACCGCCTTCAGGCTTTCTAAGGGTGTAAATTTTTGATTTCACTCTTCACTGCCTATCACAGTTTCGGAGGCCATTGAATGCCCAGATGGCACAACCCCCCCCCCAAATGACCCCATTTTGGAAAGTAGACACCCCAAGCTATTTGTTGAGAGGCATATTGAGTCCATGGAATATTTTATATTTTGCCACAAGTTGCAGGAAAGTGACAAACTTTTTTTTTTTTGCACAAAGTTGTCACTAAATGATATATTTCTCAAACATGCCATGGCATATGTGCACTTACACCCCAAAATACATTCTGCTGCTTCTCCTGAGTATGGGGATACCACATGTGTGGGACTTTTTCGGACCTTGCTGCATACGGGGCCCCGAAAACCAATCACTGCCTTGAGGATTTCTAAGGGCGTAAATTTTTGATTTCACTCCTCACTAGCTATCACAGTTTCGTAGGCCATAAAAAGCCAAGATAGCACAACCCCCCCCCCCCAGATGACCCCATTTTGGAAAGTAGACACCCCAAGCTATTTGCTTAGAGGCATGGTGAGTATTTTGCAGCTCTCATTTGTTTTTTAAAATGAAGAAAGACAAGAAAAATGTATTTTTTTTTCTTTTTTCAATTTTCAAAACTTTGTGACAAAAAGTGAGATCTGCAAAATACTCACCATACCTCTCAGCAAATAGCTTGGGGTGTCTACTTTTCAAAATAGGGGGGTTGGGGGTTTGTGCCACCTGGGCATTCCATGGCCTCCAAAACTGTGATAGGCAGTGAAGAGTGAAATCAAAAATTTACACCCTTAGAAAGCCTGAAGGTGGTGCTTGGTTTTTGGGGTCCCGTACGCAGCTAGGCTCCCAAAAAGTCTCACACATGTGGTATCCCCGAACTCAGGAGAAGCAACAGAATGTATTTTGGGGTGTAATTTCACATATTTTTTTTTTTGCAAGAAAACTACTTTAAACCCGCAAACATTATATATTTATTTTTAACGCAAAGGCCCTACAGATTAAAATGGTGGGTGTGTAATTCTTTTTTTCACACGATATTTGCGCAGTGATTTTTCAAACGCATTTTTTTGGGAAAAAACACACTTTTTTAAATTTTAATGCACTAAAACACACTATATTTCCCAAATGTTTAATGTAATAAAAAAGATGATCTAAGGCCGAGTACATGGATGCCAAACACGACATGCTTTAAAATTGCGCACAAACGTGCAGTGGCGACAAACTAAATACATTTTTAAAAGCCTTTAAAAGCCTTTATAGGTTACCACTTTAGATTTACAGAGGAGGTCTACTGCTAAAATGACTGCCCTCGATCTGACCTTCGTGGTGATACCTCACATGCATGGTGCAATTGCTGTTTACATTTGACGCCAGACCGACGCTTGCGTTCGCCATTGCGCGAGAGCGGGGGGGACAGGGGTGCTTTTTTTTTTTTGCTTTTTTATCTTATTTTTAAACTGTTCCTTTCATATTTTTTTTTTAGCATCTTTATTGTTATCTCAGGGAATGTAAATATTCCCTATGATAGCAATAGGTAGTGACAGGTACTCTTTTTTGAAAAAAATGGGGTCTATTGGACCCTAGATATCTCCTCTGCCCTCAAAGCATCTGACCACACCAAGATCGGTGTGATAAAATGCTTTCCCAATTTCCCAATGTCGCTGTTTACATCCGGCAAAATCTAAGTCATAAAATGCTCATAGCTTCCAGTTTCTTAGGCCATAGAGATGATTGGAGACATTCTGGTCTCTGATCAGCTCTATGGTCAGCTGGCCGAATCAACGGCTGCATTCTCAGGTTCCCTGTTGGGACAGGAGAGCCAGAGAAAAAAATGGACAGTGGGATGGAGGGGCATTCCCTCCCACTGCTTGTAAAAGCAGTCTAGAGGCTAATTAGCTGCTAGTATTGCTTTTACATGAAAGCCGACTGCTGGCTGAAAAGAATGATACCAAGATGATATCTAAACCTGCAGGCATAATTCTGGTATAACCACTCAAAGTCCAGGAACATACCACTACATTGCTGGTCCTTGTTGGGCATATATTGTAAACTTTTTTTTCATGCAGCCTGTGGGCTGAAGGAAAAAAAGAGATTGATCGGTGGGTATGCCCACCATTAGAATGCTTCCCTTCATCCACCCACTTCTAATGATGGGCATACATGCACCATTTATATATGCCGAAGCATGGGGGCATCCGCCCCAAAAGGTAGGAGCAAATTCCTCCTCCGCCCCTGCTGCCCCCATGCTTCGGCATATATGCTCTTTTTTTAACTGTGGTGGTGAAATCACCTCCGACAGCGATGGAGTCACGGCTTTATGCATCATGGGAGCAAACGCTGTTGCTGTCAAGATAAATAAATCCGCGCTGCAACTGAATGGTGTACCTGCTAAGCAAATGATGGTTAACAATAAAACAAAATAACATTACAGTATAACAGTAATGCCCCGTACACACAGTCGGATTTTCCGATGGACAATGTCCGATCGGAGCGTGTTGTCGGAAATTCCGACCGTGTGTGGGCGCCATCGGACATTTTCCATCGGATTTTTCGACACACAAAGTTGGACAGCAGGAGATAAAATTTTCCGACAACAAAATCCATTGTCGGAAATTCCGATCGTGTGTACACAAATCCGATGGACAAAGTGCCACGCATGCTCAGAATAAATAAAGAGATGAAAGCTATTGGCCACTGCCCCGTTTATAGTCCCGACGTACGTGTTTTACGTCACCGCGTTCAGAATGATCGGATTTTCCGACAACTTTGTGTGACCGTGTGTATGCAAGACAAGTTTGAGCCAACATCCATCGGAAAAAATCCTAGGATTTTGTTGTCGGAATGTCCGAACAAAGTCCGACCGTGTGTACGGGGCATTAGACTTACCATACCTGCAAAGCAAATACAAAAAAAATAGTAAAAAATAAAACAATTTTTAACACAACCTGTGCCTAATATATATATATATATATATATATATATATATATATATATATATATGCCGAAGCATGGGGGCATCCTCCTGCAAAAGGTAGGAGCAAATCGCTCCTCCGCCCCTGCTGCCCCATGCTTCGGCATATGTGCTGAAGTATGTAACTGTGGTGATGAAATCACCTCCGACAGCGCTGGAGTCACGGCTTTATGTATCATGGGAGCAAACACTGTTGCTGTCAAGATAAATAAATCCAGGCTGCAGCTGAATGGCGTACCTGAAAACAAAAAAATGGTTATCAATAAAACACAGTAAACAGTAAAGTATAAAAAAATGACATACCTGAAAAGCAAACATGATAAAACATAACAACAATAAATCATTGCAGAATAGAATACAGTAAAAAAGAGCAGAACAATAGAGAGAGAATAGAGAGAGAGAGAGAGAGAGAGAGAACAATAAAACAACAACTATTTTTGTTTTTTTTTATTTTATATTTTTTTGTGTATTTTTTTTTTTACTTTTTTTTTTTACATTTTTTTTTATAACTGTAACTTTTGTAACTGTAACCGGTTCCAGGTTTGCGTCTCTTAAAATGCGATGGCTTCTTGGGAGACCCTGTGAAATTGTGCCTAGTCTGTGCAATGCTGTACCCTACGCTAAAATGCAACTAGTGTATGGTAGCGCTCAAAACATTCACCAATGCAAAGACCAGGATAGTCAGGACAGGAGGGACAACAATAGCGGGTGTCACGCCTATATCCGCGCTTTCTGCAGACACTACATTTTCTTTGGGGGGCTTGTTGGGTAGCGGTATGCAGGAGGACATAAGGAAAATGCCTCTCATGCAGCCGGCTTACTGCATTTGGATTGGGAAGGTGAGGTGGAGCACCGTCTGGAAACTTCCTGGAATTTAAGGAAGGATCCAGTCTGTCCTGAAGCTCTGTATAGCACATGAGCGTTCAGCAAAGCCAATTGAAATAAATATACAGACACTTTTTTATACCAGCGTCTGGTCTTACGGGCAACTAGGTCGTTGAGGTCCACCCCCCTCATATTTTGGTTATATTCGTGGGCAGGGGTTTCTCCACAAACCAGTCACCATAGTAATTTGGACCCTCGTGTCTGCATGAAGGGAAGTAAGAACGAAAACATTCTTATTAACCCTCCACTTCATAGCGAGCAAATTATTACACTGCAAGGCTCTCTCTCCCAGCCTAAGACGGGAATCTACAAGCCGCTGGAGAAAGCCCCGGCGATTAGGTCGCACGGTGTCACATGCTCCAATCTGATGATCAAAAAGGTGACTAAAAAGTGGCACGCTCGTGTAATAATTGTCCACATATAAGTGGTACCCCTTTCCGAATAAGGGTGACACCAAGTCCCACACAATCTTGCCAGCGCTTCCTATGTAGTCAGGGCAGTTTGTCGCCTCTACATGGCTATCTTTTCCCTTGTAAACCATAAAACTACATGTATAGCCTGTGGCCCTGTCATAGAGCTTATACATCTTGACCCTGTATCTGGCACGCTTGCTGGGAAGGTACTGTTCGAAAGAGGCCAGAAAACTTAATCAGGGACTCATCAACGTAGACAACTTGATGGGGAGTAAACAAGTCTGCAAAACGTTGGTTGAAGTGGTTTATGAGGGGCCAAATTTTGTAGAGCCGATCGTATCCAGGGTCTCCACTAGGACGACAGAGTTCATTGTTGTTGAAGTGCATGAACCGCAAGATCTGCTCATATCGTGCCCTGGCCATGGAAGCAGAGAACAAGGGTGTCACGGAACGTCCCACACTCCGCTTGAGTGCTTCCGTCATATACTGCTTCCTAAGTTCTGGAACACGAGTCCAATGGATCTGGCTATAGGAACCCCAAGAACTAGACAACACCAGTCTTGGAGTACATCAGAACTACCTTTATTTTGAGATCTCACAGACCTTTATACAGCAGGGATGACTCAAAGCTAACCTAATTAACATGACCTTATTTACTACAAAATGTACCCAGACCAGATGACAGTCTTGTGGGCACCGAGCTTCACACTTCACACATTAATACAATTAACAATACAAACAACAATCTTCCCCCCTCCTCAGCCTAGACCATTCGTCTATTAGCCAGGGCTGGTGGCTAATGTGATCAGCTCTCTCAATTAACATAAACACATGTTGATAACACCAGCATCTCCTCACAGGATGTGTCCCAGCAGAATGAATCAGTCTTATCAGCAGGGGGCTGCTGGAGGAATCCCCCCTCCCTCTTCAGGGACACAAATATACAGTAAGGAGTCCCCATACAATATATAAATGACTGAGTCCGATTAATACAGTTCAGACTGGATTTCTCATTCACCTCAAATGCTAGGGCCCATAATCGGTGGGCAACAGGCTTGCACACAGTCCTCTCCAACAGCCTCCTCTCTGGCCATGCCCGTGACATTTCTCCCCTTTCGGCAGGAGACTAACACAGGAGGAGACCCCAGACGGGTTGACTCCGAAGTTAGTCCACAGCTCCAGTCCTCTACTGCCTGTACCCACACAGTACCCCAAACAAATTATCCCAAACAGTGCATTATTCACCCAGCCATCCTCTGCCTCTCTCAGAGAACATATCTGCCGCTGGGGAGAGGCCCGGACTGGACCTTCTCCCTGGAATCCTTTCTGCCGCTGGAGAGAAGACAGGGTGACTGGGCTCACTCTGTCATGCTGTTGGGGATCTGGGCCCACTGCCCAGCATCCCTGGGGTATACAGGTGGAGACTGAAGTCCCATCCACCTTCACAGGAAATCCATCCTCTGTTAGTTGAGGGCAGAGTCCAGCAGTCCTCGGCCCTGTTGCCAGCCCTTCTGCTGGAAACCCCACACCATCTGTTCCGGCTAACTGTTGGAGAGGGAGGCCGACTGCCCCGCCTCCCTGAAACTCTGTAGTTGTTGCCGGTGCTGGGCAGAGGTTGGTAGCACTCTGCCCTGTTGCCAGCACTTCTGCTGGGGGTTTGCTAGGTGGTTCCTCCTCTACAGAAATGTCTATTAAATCCCCAGTCTCTGGAAGTGGTAAAAGTGTGGGATAGAGGTCTTGGACCCTCTGTTCAGTTACCAGATCTTCAGCTGGAGAAGTTTGTTTTAACTCCATAGATGCTGCTGGCAGAAAATCACATGTCCCTGTCAGTGTTGTGGGAGAAAGGCCGACTACCTCTTCTCTCAGGAAGGCCGAAGCCACTGTTGGTGCTGGGCAGAACACAGTGAACTTTGGCCCTGATAGCAGCTCTTCTGCTGGAGGCTCATCAGGTTGTTCTTCCTCAGCAGAAAAGTCTATCAAATCCCATGTCTCTGCAACTGATGTCGGGGAATAGGGGTTCACCATCTCCTGTCCATGGAACCCAGAAGATGTTATCATTTCTGGACAGAGGTTAGCAGAGCTCTGCCCTGTTGTCAGCACTTCAGGTTTGGGGACGGCAATCTCCGGATTTTCCACTGCCGATTCTCTGGCATGCTGCTGAACTTGTTCTAGCAGTTTCCTGTATGCCCTTTCCAGATGCTGTTCCTTCCTTAGCAAATGGTCCAGATCAGGTTTGAGCTCTGAGACCCCTGCAAAACCGAGCATAGACTCTCTATAGTCTCTCATGTCCTCAAGGTCAGGTTCCCCTTCATTGCCAAACATAAAAATATCTGTAAGGTTCTCCCACAGCAATCCAGGGCCGCCAAAGTCATATCCCTCCGGAGAGCATTCTGTTGTCTCCCCTAAATATCCCTCCTCTGCGTGCCATTGCAGAGCCCGATATCGATTGTCCAGCTCTATCTCCTGCTGGACCAACCTGTCCAACTCAGTCACCCATTGCTCCTGGGGCTGCTCTCCCAGGAATGCCATCCGCAATGCCCGTTGGTCACTGGCCCGTTGCTCTTGGGTTGGAAAGCACTTGCCCTGTTTTATACCAGCGAGACGGAGGGCTGCAATCCAGAGCTCCACCCGAATCAGCTGCCTGAGCTCCAGGTATTCATCCTCAGACACAGTCCTGGTGTACGTTGAAAGGATGATCCGCAGCAGCCCCGGGAATTCTGATGCCAGGTCCATATCTCCGCTGGGGTGACTGAAGTCTGCTATGCTGATCTTGGATCCAGTTGGAGGTTTGGATGTCCCAGACTTCAGACTTCAGGAAGCTTTCCCGCTGCTTGCCACCAATGTCACGGAACGTCCCACACTCCGCTTGAGTGCTTCCGTCATATACTGCTTCCTAAGTTCTGGAACACGAGTCCAATGGATCTGGCTATAGGAACCCCAAGAACTAGACAACACCAGTCTTGGAGTACATCAGAACTACCTTTATTTTGAGATCTCACAGACCTTTATACAGCAGGGATGACTCAAAGCTAACCTAATTAACATGACCTTATTTACTACAAAATGTACCCAGACCAGATGACAGTCTTGTGGGCACCGAGCTTCACACTTCACACATTAATACAATTAACAATACAAACAACAATCTTCCCCCCTCCTCAGCCTAGACCATTCGTCTATTAGCCAGGGCTGGTGGCTAATGTGATCAGCTCTCTCAATTAACATAAACACATGTTGATAACACCAGCATCTCCTCACAGGATGTGTCCCAGCAGAATGAATCAGTCTTATCAGCAGGGGGCTGCTGGAGGAATCCCCCCTCCCTCTTCAGGGACACAAATATACAGTAAGGAGTCCCCATACAATATATAAATGACTGAGTCCGATTAATACAGTTCAGACTGGATTTCTCATTCACCTCAAATGCTAGGGCCCATAATCGGTGGGCAACAGGCTTGCACACAGTCCTCTCCAACAGCCTCCTCTCTGGCCATGCCCGTGACAAAGGGCATATGGTGAATTGGGTCAGTGGACCAATATGACCGCAACTCACTCTTTTTAGTTATGCCTATGTTGAGGGAAAGGCCCAGAAAGAGCTTAAATTCGGAGACCATAATTGGTCTCCGATCTCTGGCAAGGGAGGACTGGGGAATAGTGGCGATGTGTTGACCAGCGTACAAATTGCTTTGGTCTACAATAGATCTATAGAGACAGTGAAAAAAAATCAAGTGGTGTAAAATCAACTGTTTCCACCTGAATGCCGGGTTGGCCAGTGAATGGGGGAAGTACGGGTGCTGCAGAAGTGGTGGGTTTCCAATTAGGATTGGCGAATGCAGCAGGAAGGGCACTATGGGCATGACGGGCCTGTGTTCGTCTTCTTGGTGGCAGCGGGACACTACTTGTGCTTGCCACCTCGCCAGCTTGAACTGAACTTATGGGACTCGCCACATCACCAAGTGTTACTGCAGTGCTGGATGTACGACCAGGGTGTACTAGACCGCTTGTGCTTGCCAGTTCACCAGAAGGAATAGCGGCGCTAGTACTGCTCTGCTCCATACGAGAGCCCTGCGGTTCCTGCACCTCAACAGCAAAAGAAGAAGATTAGGGTCTGGTACGCCTGACCTTGGCAGGGACCACAACTCCGTCGTCAGAGCTATCTGTCATGGAGCCGCTGTTGTCTACAGGTTCGTATTCTGAGCCTGAATCTGACAGATGAGTGAATTCCTCTTCACTATCTGTCATGCTCAGAAACATGTAGGCCTCTTCACTAGTGTACCCTCGATTTGCCACAGGCAAAAAAGCTCCTGACTGTTAGCAACTGTATGAAAACTGCTACCAAAAAACTGTTAGCGATCGCAGGGATCGGGCCTGACTCTGCGAATGCTGCAGTTATGTCTTTATTGTTTTGTAAGTGACAGTGATCGATCAATACTGCACTTGGGTGGGCTGGGCTGGGCGGAGGGGCAAAACGCAGGTGCTAACAGGTATCTGGGCTGATCCCGCTAACACTGCATTTTTGGGAACCCTAAACTGCTGGGGACGCTAGTATAGATCTGATCGGATCAGATATTGATCCATTCAGATACTATACCACTAAGGGAAGTGTATGCTGCCTGTGTGGGTGTTAGCGGTACTGGCGCTAACCTGATGCTGCCTGGGGCGACGCAGACCCTATCTGACTTTAAAACTTAGCCGGGCGATTAGGGGGTTAAACCTTTATTAGGTAATAAACGGCGGGTGCCCTGAAACTATAACAAACAAACTAACTAACCAGCGTCACCCATAACAGTTATACGGTGATTACTGGTGAAAGGGTTAACTAGAGGGCAATCAGGGGGTTAAAACCTTTATTAGGTAGTATATGGGGATCCCTGATGCTATAAAAAGCTGACGGCGAACCTAAATACTTACCTCCCTAGGTAGCGTCACCTGTGACACTAATACAGCGATCAGAAAAATGATTGCTTATTGACACTGGCACCAGGGGTTGATCACAGGGTTAAAACTTTATTAGGGGGGTTCGGGGGGTACCTTAGACCTAAAGGGGCCTACCACTAACTGCCCTACACCTTATAACTATCACAAACTGACACCAATGCAATAATCAGAAAAAAAAACTGTTATTGGTGTCACTGTGACAGGGGGTACAGGGGGGTGATTGGGGAGTGACTGGTGGGTGATGGGGGGTGAAAAGTGTGCCTGCGTGTTCTACTGGAAGTGTAGTGTTGGTGCAAACTTACTTGGATGTCTTCTCTCCTCGGGAGCCGAAACAAAAAGGTTTCCCGAGGAGAGATGACATCACTTCCTCTGCCGCTGTTTACATTACAGCAGCAGAGGAAGCCTGTCATTTGCCAGGAGCGATCATGAGGGGGTGGCCATGAATCTGTGGCCTCCCCCTCACCTCGGATCGCTCCTGACGAGAATCTGACTGCTGCAGGCACGGGGGGGTCCGATGGGACCCCCCGCCCGCGGGCAGACAGGGACGTACAGATAAGCCCTTATGCCTGCCCGTGACATTGTGCATACATACATCGGCATGCGGCGGTCGGTAACTGGTTAAAGCACAGGAAGATTTATGCCATTTATTAAAAACATATGAAGGGCTATGTATATTACTGCTTAGACTTTGGACTTTCATATTTTACAGAATGTATTCGTCACAATTTACAGATGCTAAAATTTCGTTTTAATATCAGGGGTGGGCCGTCCATTAACGGTGCACGGACGCTGCCTCCCCTTTTCATCGCCGCCGCCATCCCCTATTCATGCGTCAGGTCTCTTTCAGAACGTCGGGCACATGAATTATAGCGGCAGGGTTTTTTTTTTTAAGCACATGATTAGAGCCAGAGGCTCTAATAGGTTTCAAAAAAGGGTGGGCTCCGGACCCAGAGCACTGCGCTCGGAGCCCACCCAGGTGTGTTAGAATAGCACATGAATATTCGCTATTTTAACACTGAATCGCTTCTCTGCCAATCAGAAAGTGCAGGTGTGAGACGCGTTTTTTCAGATTGGCCGAAAGGAGAAGCGCTCTGATTGGCCGTCGAAGAGGAGGGAGGAGACGGAAGCCCCCAAGCAGGGGAAGGACATGCCCGCGGAGCAGAGCCGGGAAGCCACCCGTGGTTGAGGTACATGCACCGACCGACTGACCAACCTGACCCCGGGTGGCGGGTAGACACTGTTTGACACTGTTTTACCCCCTTCCTAACCAGAGGACTTTTTACAATTTGGCACTGTGTCGCTTTAACTGCTAATTGCGCGGTCATGCAATGCTGTACCCAAATAAAATGTGTGTCCTTTTCTTCCCACAAATAGATCTTTCTTTTGATGGTATTTGATCACCTCTGCAGTTTTTATTTTTTGCGCTATAAACGGAAAAAGACCGAAAATTTTGAAAAAGAATGATATTTTCTACTTTTTGTTATAAAAAAATCCAATAAACTCAATTTTAGTCATACATTTAGGCCAAAATGTATTCGGCCACATGACTTTGGTAAAAAAAAATGTCAATAAGCGTATATTTATTGGTTTGCGCAAAAGTTATAGCGTCTACAAACTATGGTACATTTTCTGGAATTTACACAGCTTTTAGTTTATGACTGCCTATGTCATTTCTTGAGGTGCTAAAATGGCAGAGCGGTATGAACCCCCCCCCCCCCCCAAATGACCCCATTTTGGAAAGTAGACACCCCAAAGAAATTGCTGAGAGGCATGTTGAGCCCATTGAATATTAATTTTTTTTGTCCCAAGTGATTGAATAATGACAAAAAAAAAATTACAAAAAGTTGTCACTAAATGATATATTGCTCACACAGGCCATGGGCATATGTGGAATTGCACCCCAAAATATATTCAGCTGCTTCTCCTGAGTACGGGGATACCACATGTGTGGGACTTTTTGGGAGCCTAGCCGCGTACGGGGCCCCGAAAACCAATCACCGCCTTCAGGATTTCTAAGGGCGTAGCTTCTGGTTTCTTAGGCCATAGAGATGTTTGGAGTCACTCTGGTCTCTGATCAGCTCTATGGTCAGCTGGCTAAATCACCGGCTGCATTCTCAGGTTCCCTGTTGAGACAGGAGAGCCAGAGAAAAACACGGAAGACGGTGGGGGGGCATTCCCTCCCACTGCTTGTAAAAGCAGTCTAGAGGTTAATTAGCCACTAGGATTGCTTTTACATGAAAGCTGACCGCTGGCTGAAAAGAATGATACCAAGATGATACCTAATACTGCAGGCATCATTCTGGTATAACCACTCAAAGTCGTGAATGGCGTACCTGAAGACAAAAAAATGGTTAACAATAAAGCACAGTAAACAGTAAAATATAAAAATTTGCATACCTGAAAAGCAAACATGATAAAACATAATAACAATAAAACATTGCAGAATAGAATACAGTAAAAAAGAGCAGAACAATAGAGAGAATAGAGAGAGAGAGAACAATAAAACGACAACTATTTTTTTTATTTTATTTTACTAGTGAATGGTAGCGTTCAAAACTTTCACCAATGCAAAGACCAGGATTGTCAGGACAGGAGGGACAATAATAGCGGGTGTCACGCCTATATCCGCGCTTGCTGCAGACACAACATCTTTTTTGGGGGGGTTCGTTGGGTAGGGGTACTCGGGAGGACATAAAGAAAATGCCTCTCATGCAGCCGACTGCATTTGGTTGGGGATGTGAATGGGGGAAGTACGGGTGCTGCAGAAGTGGTGGGTTCCCAATTAGGATTGGCGAATGCAGCAGGAAGGGCACTATGGGCACGATGGGCCTGTGTTTGTCTTCTTCTTGGTGGCAGCGGGACACTACTTGTGCTTGCCACCTCACCAGCTTGAACTGCACTTATGGGACTCGCCACGTCACCAAGTGTTACTGCAGTGCTGGTTTGACTACGACCAGGGTGTACTAGGCCGCTGGTGCTTGCCAGTTCACCAAAACGCTACCAAAAAAACTGTTAGCAATCGCAGGGATTAGGCCAGACCCTGCGAACGCTGCAGTTATGCGTTTAGTGTTTTGTAAGTGTCAGTGATCGCTCGATACTGCACTTGAGTGGGCTGAGCTGGGCCGGGCGGAGGGGCAAAACGCAGGTGCTAGCAGGTATCTGGGCTGATCCCACTAACACTGCGTTTTTGGGAACCCTAAACTGCTGGGGACGCTAGTATAGATCTGATCGGATCAGATATTGATCCGTTCAGATGCTATACCACTAAGGGAGGTGTACGGTGCGTGCGTGGGTATTAGCGGTACTGGCACTAACCTGAAGCTGCCTGGGGATCAGGTCTGACTCTGCGAACGCTGCAGTTATGCGTTTAGTTTTTTGTAAGTGACAGTGATCGATCGATACTGCACTTGGGTGGGCTGGGGTGGGCCGGACGGAGGGGCAAAATGCAGGTGCTAGCAGTTATCTGGGCTGATCCCGCTAACACTGCATTTTTGGGAACCCTAAACTGCTGGGGACGCTAGTATAGATCTGATCGGATCAGATATTGATCCGTTCAGATACTATACCACTAAGGGAGGCGTATGCTGCGTGCGTGGGTATTAGCGGTACTGGCGCTAACCTGACGCTGCCTGGGGCGACGCATATCACCGCCGGGCGGTCAGGGGGCTAAACCTTTATTCGGTAATAAACGGCGGGTGCCCTGACACTATAAAAAATAAACTAATTAACCAGCGTCACCTGTAACAGTTACAGTCAGGTCCATAAATATTGGGACATCAACACAATTCTAATCTTTTTGGCTCTATACACCACCACAATGGATTTGAAATGAAACAAACAAGATGTGCTTTAACTGCAGATTTTCAGCTTTAATTTGAAGGGATTTACATCCAAATCAGGTGAACGGTGTAGGAATTTCAACAGTTTGTATATGTGCCTCCCACTTTTTAAGGGACCAAAAGTAATGGGACAGATTAACAATCACCCATCAAACTTTCACTTTTTAATACTTGGTTGCAAATCCTTTGCAGTCAATTACAGCCTGAAGTCTGGAATGCATAGACATCACCAGACGCTGGGTTTCATCCCTGGTGATGCTCTGCTAGGCCTCTACTGCAACTGCCTTCAGTTCCTGCTTGTTCTTGGGACATTTTCCCTTCAGTTTTGTCTTCAGCAAGTGAAATGCATACACTATAGTGTATAGTGAATATAGTGTAAAAAAAAGGGGAATATATATATATATATATATATATATATATATATATATATATATATATATATATATACACACATATATATATATACACACAGTCAGGTCCATAAATATTGGGACATCGACACAATTCAAATCTTTTTGGCTCTATACACCACCATAATGGATTTGAAATGAAACGAACAAGATGTGCTTTAACTGCAGACTTTCAGCTTTAATTTGAGGGTATTTACATCCAAATCAGGTGAATGGTGTAGGAATTACAACAGTTTGTATATGTGCCTCCCACTTTTTAAGGGACCAAAAGTAATGGGACAGATTAACAATCATCCATCAAACTTTCACTTTTGAAGTCTGGAATGCATAGACATCACCAGACGCTGGGTTTCATCCCTGGTGATGCTCTGCCAGGCCTCTACTGCAACTGTCTTCAGTTCCTGCTTGTTCTTGGGGCAATTTCCCTTCAGTTTTGTCTTCAGCAAGTGAAATGCATGCTGAATCGGATTCAGGTCAGGTGATTGACTTGGCCATTGCATAACATTCCACTTCTTTCCCTTAAACTCTTTGGTTGCTTTCGCAGTATGCTTCGGGTCATTGTCCATCTGCACTGTGAAACGCCGTCCAATGAGTTCTGAAGCATTTTGCTGAATATGAGCAGATAATATTGCCCGAAAACACTTCAGAATTCATCCTGCTGCTTTTGTCAGCAGTCACATCATCAATAAATACAAGAGAACCAGTTCCATTGGCAGCCATACATGCCCACGCCATGAGACTACCACCACCATGCTTCACTGATGAGGTGGTATGCTTTGGATCATGAGCAGCTCCTTTCCTTCTCCATACTCTTCTCTTTCCATCACTCTGGTACAAGTTGATCTTGGTCTCATCTGTCCATAGGATGTTGTTCAAGAACTGTGAAGGCTTTTTTAGATGTTGTTTGGCAAACTCTAATCTGGCCTTCCTGTTTTTGAGGCTCACCAATGGTTTACATCTTGTGGTGAACCCTCTGTATTCACTCTGGTGAAGTCTTCTCTTGATTGTTGACTTTGACACACATACACCTACCTCCTGGAGAGTGTTCTTGATCTGGCCAACTGTTTAGAAGGGTGTTTTCTTCACCAGGGAAAGAATTCTTCGGTCATCCACCACAGTTGTTTTCCATGGTCTTCCGGGTCTTTTGGTGTTACTGAGCTCACTGATGCGTTCTCTCTTTTTAAGGATGTTCCAAACAGTTGATTTGGCCACACCTATTGTTTTTACTATCTCTCTGATGGGTTTGGTTTTTTTTTTAAGCCTAATGATGGCTTGCTTCACTGATAGTGACAGCTCTTTGGATCTCATATTGAGAGTTGACAGCAACAGATTCCAAATGCAAATAGCAGACTTGAAATGAACTCTGGACCTTTTATCTGCTCCTTGTAAATGGGATAATGAGGGAATAACACACACCTGGCCATTGAACAGCTGAGCAGCCAATTGTCCCATTACTTTTGGTCCCTTAAAAAGTGGGAGGCACGTATACAAACTGTTGTAATTCCTACACCGTTCACCTGATTTGGATGTAAATACCCTCAAATTAAAGCTAAAAGTCTGCAGTTATAGGACATCTTGTTGTTTCATTTCAAATCCATTGTGGTGGTGTATAGAGCCAAAAAGATTAGAATTGTGTCGATGTCCCAATATTTATGGACCTGACTGTATACGGTGATCAGTGGTTAAAGGGTTAACTAGGGGGCAATCAAGGGGTTAAAACATTTATTAGGTAGTATATGGGGGTCCCTACGCTATAAAAAGCTGACGGCGAACCTAAATATTTACCTCCCTGACTAGCGTCACCAGTGACACTAATACAGCGATCAGAAAAATGATCGCTTAGCGACACTGGCAACGGGGGGGTGATCAAGGGGTTAAAACTTTATTAGGGTGGGTTAGGGGGTATCCTAGACCTAAAGGGGGCTTACACTAACTGCCCTACCACACTAACTGTCACAAACTGACACAATGCAGTAATCAGAAAAAAAAACAAAAAACTGCTTGGTGTCAGTGTGACGGGGGGGGGGGGGGTGATTGGGGGGTGATGGGGGGGATCGGGGTAAAGGGGGGTGTTATGTGTGCCTGGCATGTTCTACTGTGTGTGTGTTTTACACTCACATTGCAGTCCTCTCTCTTCTGCGCCGGAACGGAAAATACCGAGCCGAGGAGAGATGACATAGTTTCCTCTGCCTCTGTGTACTATTACACAGAGGCAGGGGAATTATCTCATTGGCTGGGAGCAATCGCGAGTGGGGGGCCACGAATGGATGGCCTCCCCCTCACCTCTCATCGCTCCCAGTCAGAAGCCAACCGCCTCGGGCTCTGGGGGGGGGGGGGTCGGACCCCCCGCCCGAGGGAAGGCAATCACGTACCAGGTACGTGATTTTGCCTGCCCGTGCCATTCTGCCGCAGTATATCTGCGTGAGGCGGTCGGCAACTGGTTAATGATTGAAATAAAATTCTGAATTGTGTGTGTGTGTATACACTGATTCAGGTTCATGGGCTCCACTAACATTATGACCACCCTTCATAACCCATAGATGCATGGACTCCACTAGACCTCTGAAGGAATGCTGTGGTATCTGGCATCAAGCCATCAGTAGCAGATCCTTTAAGTACTGTAAGTTGCAAGGTGTGGCCTCCATGGATCAGACTTGTTTTTCCAGCACATCCCACAGATGCTTAATTGGATTGAGATCTGAAGAATTTGGAGGCAGCACAGTGGTGTAGTGAGTAGCACTCTCGCCTAGCAGTAAGAAGGGACGCTGGTTCAAATCTCAACCACGACACTACCTGCCTGGAGTTTGCATGTTCTCCCTGTGCCTGCGTGGGTTTCCTCCGGGTACTCCGGTTTCCTCCCACACTCCAAAGACATGCTGGTAGGTTAATTGGCTTCTGTCCAAAATTGACCCTAGTATATGAATGTTAGGGACTTTGGATTGTGGGCTCCTTGAGGGTAGGGACCGATGTGAGTGTGTGATATATGTGTGGAGCGCTGCATAAAAATTGACACAGCGCTGTATGGGTACCTTAAATAAAAAAAAAATAGGGATAATTGTAGACACGCACCCACACTCGCTCAGGTTGAACTCGATGGACTGGTGTCTTTATTCAACCTTACTAACTATGTAACTATGAGGCCAAGTTAATACCTCAAACTTATTGTTGTGTTCCTCAAACCATTCTTGAATTCATCAGACTAGGCCACCTTCTTCCATTCCTCTGTGGTCCAGTTTTGATGTTCATGGGCTCATTGTAGGCACTTTTGGCTGTGGACATGGGTGAGCATGGGCACCCTGACTGGTTTGTGGCTATGCTGCTCCATACACAACAAACTGATTCGCTGTGTGTCTTGAAACCTTACTGTTGGAACCAACATTAACTCTTTCAGCAGTTTGAGCTACAGTAGCTCTTTTATTGGATCGGACTACACGGGCCAGCCTTTACTCCCTATGTGCATCAATGAGCCATGGCTGTCCATGACCCTGTTGCTGGTTCACCGGTATTCATTCCCTGGACCACTTTTAGTAGGTCCTGACCACTGCAGACCAGAAACATCCCATGAGAGCTGCAGTTTTATGCCCTGTACACACGATCGAACATTGATCGGACATTCCGACAACAAAATCCATTGACGTCTCTTAATTTATTCTGAGCAGGCGTGGCACTTTGTGCGTCGGATTTGTGTACACACGATCGTAATTTCCGACAACGGATTTTGTTGTTGGAAAATTTTATAGCAAGCTCTCAAACTTTGTGTGTCGGAAATTCCGATGGAAAATGTGTGAAGGAGCCCACGCACGGTCGTAATTTCCGACAACAAGGTCCTATCACACATTTTCCGTTGGAAAATCTGACCGTGTGTACAGGGCATAAGAGTTGATGTGACCCAATTGTCTAGCCATTACAAAGTCGATCAAAGTCGATGAAATCTTTAAGCTTTTTCTGCTTTCAACACATCAACTTCTTGGACAACATGTTCACTTGCTGCTTTTTCTATCCCACCCACTTCAAGGTGTCATTGTAATGAGATAATTCACTTTACCTGTCAGTGGTCATAAAGTTATGGTTGATCGGTATATATATATATATATATATATATATATATATATATATATATATATATATATATATACACAGTATAATATATATTTATTTACAGTATTTGGTTAAATGCTGGTTTGCTTTGAGTATAGTCTGTTTGGAAAAGTATGTTGATCTTTAACCAACTGCTTGTGATTGTTTTTGGTTGTACACTAACAATCACACATTGTTTTCTTCAGTTTTATGTATTTAAGGCCTCATTCATACAAGGGCTGAGGCCCGTAGTCCCTGAATGGGCCATGTGTTTATGTGGCTGGAGCCACCAGGTGCTATGGGCAGGCAGCCCATTCATATCTATGGGTCAGCAATGGCTGCACAGACACAGCGGCTCGTCATAATTTGGGATCCACACAGGTGAGAAGCCTGAACTCACACTTTTTCCATTCAGTGCTGCTCACCCACATAGCTATGACATTGGGAGGAACTGCTGTGTCCATGGAGTCACTGCATCCCCTTGACATGAATAGACTGCCTGCACACAGCACCTGGTGGCTCAAACTGCATAAACACAAAGCCCATTCACAGACTATGGGCCTCAGCACCCACGTGAATAGGCCTAATGCTTTTTTTATTATTATAATACTTTGGAGCTGTTTTGAGTCATTGGTCACATGGCCTTTCCCCAATACAGAGGATATTGCTTGATGGATTGAAAAGATTTGCCTGAACGTGAATCCCTAAAATTTCCCTTTTTTTCTTTAGTATTTAATTGATTTTACATATTGCCGAAAAGGTGATCTGAACTTGGCCTAAAAGTTTGTTGAAGTGAAAGCACCTCCTGTATGCAGTTAGCTGTGAATGTCTTCAGGTCAATCTCTTCGGAGCCCCATGGATCTTGTGATCAAGCTATACATGGGGCCATGGCTTCTGCCCGAGTAGGATTATGCCCCATCTTTGGTGCTAAATCCCACTCCACCAAATATCTTCTGTAAAATACCAGGGTCTCTACTGCCCACTAAAGTTCTGGAAATTGATGGTTAATTGGCAGGGCTTTGCACTAGGAAGGGCAGGGCTTCAAGTGTATGTAAAGGCAAAACGTTTTATTTCATAGTTTTGGATAAAGTTAGGAAAGGGTTAGTTGGTTTGTGAAGTTTTAATTGCTCCTGGTGTCTGCGTTGGGGCAATTCACCAATGTATTAATACTGGTAACAAAATGTGATGGGTAATCCAAAAATTAAAAGATTGCACCAGAACAGGAACAGAAGGGAGATCTTCCAGTGGACACACCTTTTCTGGTGATGACTGTCTATGAGAAGAATTTCCCTCATTTTGAGAGACCTCTTCTAACTTCCTCTAGCGTCTGTGGCATATGAAGTGGGGGAAATCTCCCCAACAATATACAGACAGCATAAAACAATGTGGTGAAGGTTTTTATCTTTCTATTTTCTATCCAAAACTAGACGTTAAAAAAATGGCAATACATACACTTTAAAGCGGAAACTCCCGGCAGATTAGAAAGACACAAATCAATGTAGCTATCTAATCATTAATACTTTTTTAAATGCAATTTTTAAATTCAGTTGTACTTGGTATCAAATTCTTGCAGCTCCTGGACAGCAGAACTCAAAGAGCGGGCAGTAGAATTAGTAGTTCAAAGTGCCTCTCTGCAAGGAGCATGCTGATAGGAGTGGCTAGAGCAAAGTGACAGATAGATGGACCCATCAGTGTTGTTTTTCTACTTTCATTGTCCAGTCATAGGGTGGGAGTGGGAGGGGACCTGTAAGTAAATCTGAAGCCTCATGAGAAAAGGATCAGGCTCTCCAATCTGCTAGACAAGACTGTGTTGTATGCCAGAGCTGTATAAATGGACTGGATGGACAGAAATAAAAATACAAGAGCTGTACCAAAGTTAATGTAAAGGTGGGCATAGCTTTTTTTATTAGCATACATAGGTCATTAGAATTTCACATTTTGGTAGAGTAATTCTTCTACTATAGGACCTCTTTTTCTTCTTTTTTATAGTTGCAGGTAAATAATGGATTCCAAGCAGAAGCATTGTGCTATCATTGAGTTCTTGATGAAGAAGTGGTGCAGGCTGTCCGACATCCACAGAAGGCTACAGAATGCTTACAGAGATGACACCATTGGCAAGAGATACCATTGACAAGGTGTTGCTCTTGTCTATGGTGTCCTTTCCATAAACATTCAGTAGCCTTCTGTGGATGTTGGACAGCCTGCACCCCTCCATTGCCAAGAACTTAATGATGGCATGTTGCTTCTGCTTGGAATCCATTATTTACTTGCAATAAAAAAGTAGAAGTAGAAGAGTTACTATGGAAGAGTTATGCCCTGTACACATGGTCGGACATTGATCGGACATTTCGACAACAAAACCCATGGATTTTTTCCTACGGATGTTGGTTCAAACTTGTCTTGCATACACACGGTCACACAAAGTTGTCGGAAAATCCGATCGTTCTGAACGTGGTGACGTAAAACACGTACGTCGGGACTATAAACGGGGCAGTAGCCAATAGCTTTCTCTTCATTTATTCTGAGCATGCGTGGCACTTTGTGCATCGGATTTGTGTACACACAATCGGAATTTCCGACAACGGATTTTGTTGTCGGAAAATTTTATAGCAAGCTCTCAAACTTTGTGTATCGGAAATTCCCATGGAAAATGTGTGATGGAGCCCACACACGGTCGGAATTTCCGACAACAAGGTCCTATCACACACTTTCCGACCGTGTGTACAGGGCATTACTCTTCCAACATGTGAAATTTGAACAACCCATGTATGCTCATAAAAAAAGTTATGCCCACTTTTGCATTACTTTTGGTTCAGCCCCCAAATTTTGTTAACTAAAAAATCCTTATATATGTAATACATCTACAGGCATACCCCAGTTTTAAGTACACAATGGGGTTTATTTACTAAAGCAGGAAAGTGCAAAATCAGGCTCACTTCTGCATAGAAACCAATGAGTTTCCAGGTTTTATTACCAAAGCTTAATTGAACAAGCTGGGGTTAGAAGCTCATTGGTTTCTATGCAGAAGTGAGCCTAATTTTGCACTTTCAAGCTTTAGTAAATAAACCCCATTGTTTACTTAAAAGTGGGGTATGCCTGTAATTATTTAGCTGCTTTCCTGGAGCTAAGCTTTATCTTTGAAAGAAGCCAAGTCCCCATGTGTAGCTTGTGCGTTGGATCCATTGAGGGCCCCAGAGACAAACAAATGAAGACTAATACAGGTAATTCTGGTAGCTTTCATAGTCTTCAAATCAATACAGTACCTACATTGAGCATAGTGAGCTGGCTTTGTTGTTGGCATAGAATCTTTAGAGGCCTGTAGAATTTCGAATTTCGGTAAACAATTCAGTGTTACACATTAGACAGCTTTTAGGATGCTGTAAATCACTCTATTCTAGACATTACCCACAAAGTTCAGCATACGGCCATCTTCTGATACACATCCAATTTGTGAAGAGCGTATGGACCAATGTAACACAACAGAAATGTTTGTTTATTAATCGGTTTATGTTCTCTGAAAGATTTATGCCCAATGGCTTGAAAAATGACTATAAAAATGTGAGGCCCATCTGAGAGCTGCAGTACATCATTTGGATTTAGCATTGCCATCTGCTTAATGGTAGTGAAATGGCTACAGAGACACTTATAATGGGCAATTCTAAGACTTGACAGATGCTGCCATGTTAACCTGTCAGGGCTAAAGTCCTGTAAGCAGATGTAGGTTATACACTGCGAGGTTGTACACAACAAAATGGGCCAGCAGTTAGTCTGATCATGTCTGTGATAATGTCAATTGTGTTTTGGTATTTCTAAAGAGTGTAGAATGTCATGATGCCAGGTTCTTTCTCTTTTGTAATGAAGCATCGGTATTGTCATGGCTTGTCATGGCTTGACAATGGTAAACTACTTATCCTAAAATTCATGAAAAATATTTTTCAGATTCTGTTGATTTTTTTAAAGCCCAACTACAGGATATCAGAAAACTCCTCCTTGCAGTGGGGCTGTACACACATTACAAGGGTTAACCGCTCCTTTAGGTGCAGGGGAGAGTAAAAGCATCTTATTTACCTGATCCTCTGCACCTTTGCGGTGGTGGAATGTCCCTCAGCATCATCACATTGGTCTATGCATGAGCCTTGACGACATCAAGATCTTTGACAGCTAGACTATGGGGTGGGGAACTCGGTTTAGCAGCACAAAGGAGTGAAGGATCAGATAAGTAATTGTTCTTTTCCATGCCTCTAGAATTAAACAAGCAGTTAACTCTTGCAGTGTAAGCGCAGCCAGACTGCAAGTAGGAATTTTCAAGTTTCACCGAGTTGGACTTTAATTACATTTTTTGCAGTTACTTTTAATTCCCAATACAACTGTCAATTTGAATTGGCTAAATACATTACTGATGCATCAAAACAAAAGCTGTCGGGGTAAAAGCAGTGGTTTCTCTGCAGAAGTCCAACAATCCCTTGCTGAGTCAGAGCTATTGCACTACAATTAGTCAATCTAATGGACCCTGCTCACTGGAGAGCTCAAGCTCTGACTTAGCGGGGGGTGTATTGGACCTCTGTAGTGGGACCACTGCTTCTTCACAGAGAGCAAGGTCCTTCATTGCAGCATGTTGGCAGGGGACAGATTTTTCTACTTTGAAAGAATTTCTAAAGAAAAGAAAATGTAAGATTTTTAATCACCTTTGTTACTGAAATGCATCTAGCTGATTTAAACTAGACTTTAGGCTCTGAGGCCTTGAAACATATACAAATAGTAAGAATGGAAAAAGTTGATAAGGAAAAATTTACACCCGAGGCTGGATCATGGGGCTGGGGGCAGAAAAATTAATGTGATACAATATCTGGGCAAAAGCTTGTAGACACCAGACCATCACACCATTCCAAAACAATAGACATTAATACAGAGTTAACCTCCCCATTTCTTTCATCTGTAATGGCCCCTGCTTTTCTGGGAAGGCAGTCTACAAGTTTTTAGAGTATGACTGTGGTGATTTATGTCAATTCAGGTGAAAGAACATTTGTGAGATCAAGTACTATAACTATATCCCAAAGATATATAGTAGGGTTAAAGTAGGGGTCCATGCAAGCTCTTTAAGTCCCTTTGCACCAATCTGATTAAACCATGGCTTTATTGAGATGGCTTTGTACACAGGAGACAGTCATGTTGAAACATAAAAAGGGCCTTCCAAAAAAATGTTACCACAAGTTTGGAAGTGCACAATTGTCTAAAATATTGTTGTATGCTGTAGCATCAAGAATACTCCTAAATGAAGACACCTGAACTCATTTGGAGGGAGTCCAAATACTCTTGGCCGTATAGTAGGTTTGATAGTCAGTTGTCCACAAACTTTGTCCATATAGTGTACATGCCAGATGGATGTAAGCATTTGGACTAAAGCTTAAAGCTTTTTGGACTATATTGTTCCTCTTGCTCGAAAAATAAACTGTACATACATTAAAAATATGTCATCTTTTTGACATGACCAAACCTCTAAAACATGACTGTTGCTAGGACCTTGTCTGAATGCCATTTTTCCTTTCTTGCAGCACTGGAGATTATTATGAATATAGACATGGAGTTGGTGAGGAATCATATAACTCATATGGTAAGTCTTTTATTATTCAGTGTATCGTTTAAAAAGCTGTCAGGTAATGATTTTACCCGATATGTTATATTAGATAGACGGCAGTAGCTTAGGTCTACAGACCATTATCTATATTTTATTAAAGCATATACCAGTTATAATGTATTTTTTTTTATTTCTAGCTGTTTCGTATTTTGCATGACTTTTGTGCAATTTGACATGACTGTAAGCTGTAAACTGGCTTGTAATTATATTTTATCTATCAAGTGGTTAAGGCAGTTTCTTCATAAGAGTGTTTTCAGCACAGCTAAGTATTAAAGACATTTGGAGATAGTTTCCTTCTAAATACATTTTATCATGTAACCACTTCAATACCAGGCATTTTCACCCCCTTCCTGCCCAGGCCAATTTTCAGCTTTCAGCACTGTAACATTTTGAATGACAATTGCGCGGTCATGCAACACTGTACCCCAATGAAATTTTTATAATTTATTTCCCCACAAATAGAGCTTTCTTTTGGTGGTATTTGATCACCTCTGAGTTTTTTATTTTTTTCGCTATAAACAAAAAAAGAGCGACAATTTAAAAAAAAAAAAAGCACAACATTTTATACTTTTTGCTATAATAAATATCCCAATTTAAAAAAAAAAAAATGTCTTCAGTTTAGGCCGATATGTATTCTTCTACACATTTTTGGTAAAAAAAAATCACAATAAGCATATATTGATTGGTTTGTGCAAAAGTTATATCGCCTAAAAAATAGGTGATAGATTTATGGCATTTTTATTATTATTTTTTTTTTACTAGTAATGGTGGTGATCTGCAATTTTTATCATGACTGTGACATTGTGGCAGACCACTTTTGACACTATTTTGGGACCATTGACATTTATACAGCAATCCGTGCTATAAATATGCACGGATTACTGTGTAAATGTCACCGGCAGGGAAGGAGTTAACATTAGGGGGTGATCAAGGGGTTAAATGTGTTACCTAGGGAGTGATTCTAACTGGGGGGGAGGGGACTGACTAGGGGAGGAGACCGATCGGTGTTCCTATATACTGGGAACACACGATCGGTCTCCTCTCCCCTGACAGGACGTGGATCTGTGTGTTTACACACACAGATCCATGTTCCTGCTCTGTCACCAGCAATCGTGGGTTCCCGGCGGACATCGCGGCCACCGGGCACGTGCATCAGCTCCCGAGTGACGCGGCGCGCCCCCTATACCACCGGGAAGCCGAGGACGTCATATGACGCCCGCCCAGGATGGGAGATCCCACTTGTGGATGTCATATGACAATACACAGGTACTGAAGTGTTTAAACAGGACCTGCGGAGATTAAGCAAGTTTATGGATTCCCCCAAACTTTGTCTCCGTAAAGCTCCTTACGGGGAGGTTTCCCTTCACTTCCTGTCCCATAGTCACAACAGTAACAAGTCTCCAAAGTGAGGGTAATCCCCTCTTAGACAGTTGTCACCACAACTAGTGTCCCCATTGAAACATTTGAGAGCTTTCCCCTCTATTACTGTTCTGGTGGCAACTTAAAATTTAGAATTTTATTTACTTTCACTGTCAGTGATAATGGTCACCAAGGCAAATAGAGAATATCCCTAATGGGGGCACGGATAGCAGTAAAACCTGACATGTGTTCTAATCCCTCTCCACTCCATCCAAATCTAAAAAGAAAGTTTGGCTGCATTTGCACTTAAAGCACTGCATTTGCACTTTTGGTATATGTATAAAGCTCCCATTTGATGGTTCTCATTGTAGCTTGGATGAGCCAAAGTTATTGTCATCCACCCAGCTTGCCTTTTTTGTGCCTAATCAAATCACATCTATGTAGATGAATATCTTCCATGCCCGGGTAATTCCAATTAGTACATTTCAGTTAGTGCATACCACCCCTTAAAGCGGAGGCACTTATGTTGAACCTCTTCTTCATAACCCTAAAGTTTTGTGATAAATTTACTCTAATCAACATAGCAAAAAGGCCACACACTGAATGTCCCTCACCCTACAAGAGCACCAGTCCAAATGACTTGGAAAAGCTACAATTATTGAGGGTATTATTAATATCTCCATAAAAGGAGTGTAACATCACTGGAATCTGGTTAAAAAACTCTAAAGTTTGTATCTGGTAAACAATCTTTGTGACAACGTGCAGATATCTGATCTTACATAGTTACATAGTTAGTCAGGTTGAAAAAAGACACAAGTCCAGTTCAAACCATCTTTTGTCAGTATCTATGAGAAAACTGCTTGCATGGCCTGGGTTTAGCCAGCCTTAAATTATTTGTGCTCAATAGCATGAAATGACCACATTACTGGCTACTGCCCTGCACTTTTTTTTAGCTGAAATTCATTCACCGTGCAGTGAATTCCCTTCACTTTCCTGCCTGGTCATTTCTCAAAATTAAGCAAAGATACAAACTTTGACAAATGTCACCAGAAAAGGTGTCACCGGGTATGGAAAAATTCCTGTCACCTTTTGTTCTGGTGAAAACCATCAATGCGAGAGAACATGAGGATGAATCTGATGAACATCCTAAACTAACAAGCTTACATTTCTATATATACACAAATATGTGAGCTGAGCATATCCAGTTTTCTGTTTTTACTAATAGTTTGGGCCGGAGGACCTATTTTGTGCCTGTATTCATCTCCTCTAATTCAAACTGGTGTCTTTGGCCTGCTTACATCCTATTTGTCCCTTCTATTAAATTTGGCCTCCAACTGTTGTATGCTGCATTAAGTAAACCTGCCACATCTGAAAACATGTAAAATACGCAGCAATAAAATACAGGCACAGCTCGTGTTTGCTGTTGCTTTTGAACACCATTTCAAGAACCTCAAAACCATCAAAGCCTGTGGCACACTTATGCAAATGTCAACAACTAATAGTCATAGTGCCCTATCTGCCCTCCCCCTTCATGTTGACCCATCAATATGATGGGCAGCTGTATAAGCCAGTAGGAATGCAAAGGAAGAAGGAGGGGCAGGGCGAATTCTCAATACCGGGAAATGCCATAATTAGAGATAATATGAGAGCTCCGTGGTTTTAAGAGTTGGTGGTGCGTTGGAAATAGATTTTCAAGGTTTCAGCCTTATGCAGCTTACAGGTTTCATATGAAATAAGGTGTATTTAAAGTCAGTGTTATTATTTTTTTTTTCTTTTAATAAAGAAAACCTCAGAAAGTGTTTTGTTGTATGAAAGATTGTGGTTAAAGTGCCAATTCCATAATACATTAAATCTGTTACTAAATATTAAAAAAATGTAAACTATATTCATTTGATGTTAAGGTACTGTAGCATTTTTTTCTGTTGAGTCCCTTATTAGAAGAATTTAGCCCCTATCTTAAAGCGGAACTTAACAGTATCTGAGCATCACAAACAGAACCTTACATTTATTAACTTTTAACATTCAAAGAAAACGCAGCCTTCCTTCCATATCTTCGTGCTTTATTTTGTTCAAAAATCACTTTTAAAAAAGGTAGGGGTCCAATCAATTGAGGGCAGGTTCTCTATTTTTGCGTCGGAAAAAGTTCCTATCGGAAATTCTGTTCGTCTGTATGCAATTCCGCCGCGCAAAAAAACACGCAATCTCAGAATCAAGTACGAGACGGAAGTGCTTGTTCTGGATTAGCAGAAGGAGCCGAAAGGGTGGCGCGCTTCGTATGGAACTTCCCTTTTCTAGTGCCGTCGTAGTGTTCTTGACGGTCGAAAGTTCAGAGAACTTTTGTGTGACCTTGTGTATGCAAACCAAGCTTGAGCGGAATTCCGTCAGAAAAACCATCCAAGGTTTTTCCAACGAAAATTCTGATTGTGTGGATGCAGCATTAAGGTTTGACCTCATATTCTATGGTTTTGGTAAATCTGAAGGAAACAATCTACAGAAAATTGTATGGTGTGTATCCAGCTTAAGGCTATCAGCATAAAGAATAAAATTAGTTAATGCTGATTGAGAGAGTAAAGTTCCACTTTAAGTGCTTTATATATAGTACCTACTTTAGTCTATCTACTGCTCATCATGCCTAGCTTCCCTCCACTGCCACCAAAAGTCTTAGAGGCCCAAAGAGACTTTTAAATTCCCATTTAGGGGTTTTTGTTTCTTTTTATATTAAAAACAAATAGTTTTAACGTGAAGTTGTTTAACTCCAACTAGAAATTGGTAAAACAATTCATTGTGTTCACCAGGGCAAGAAGATTGGTCAAACAACAGACATAAAGTCGTTTCTTCAAGAGCCACAAAAGGAGCCTTCAGAGATCAACCATATGCAAGATACTGATTGTACAGTCTGACGTGAATTAAACCTTCTCCAGCCCTGTTTACTGTTCAAAGTAATTTTTTCTACGAAAGCTCATTCCCTTTTTATTAAAACCGTTCTAAACCTGAATGGATGGACTGAAACTAAACCAATTTTTTTCTTTTTATCATTGAAAAAAAAAAAAAAAAATGAACAAAAACATTGTAAACCAACCTTGTTATCTAGTCTGTATTTGAAAATAGGTGGTCAAAAGGATGAATTAACTATTAACTAGTGTTAAACCAGTTAGATTGACTAAACATGTTAATCCATTCATTAATATAAGCGTAACATTTTTTTTTTTCATTTTAAAGGATTTACTGAGAGACATTAATGCCGCTTTATTTTAACAGTTTGTTACTTTTTTCTTGTAAATCTGCATAAATGACAAAAACAAACGAAAAATCACAATTGCAAATAATGTCGTATCTTTTTGTAATAAGTCTTGAAATGTACTGTAGTGTTGAGCAAAATTTACTGTTGCTTAATACTAATAAACTTTTGAAAGAAAAAGTGTGTGTGAAATAGTAATTTATGAATTGTCCTAAAAACAAACAAACATATAAATAGCGGTAAACTGAAAACAAAATCTAAAGTTGATACCTATAAATGGTTGACAAACACTCTATGGTTTGTCTTAAAATTTGGTATAAAAACTAAATATACTTTGACTATATGATGGTAGGATTTAAATGCTTGTCTAAAGGACTCAAATGGTATGGATTTGCTTAACTGCCACATTAAAACTATGCGGAAAAAAAAAATAATGTATTTAAAATGGTTTTAAATTAGAGTCTGAGTTTTCTGGAAAAAATGTGACTAGTTTTGATTTTGTTGAGCATTTTTTCACTAGTGCAACTTTGGAATTTAAAAGAATTTTGGTTCCTAATTGAGAACTTCGAACCATGATGGGAACAAATAGCACAAAGCTTAAAAGACTCTCTGACTTGACTAATTGAGGTCGCTTTCATCCGTGGCAGAGGATGCGTAACCCTTAAAACGATCTTCGTTTGCAAAGGTAAATAAATCAAATAAAATTTTAATATTCATTAATTTCTCTTTAATATATAACCGATAAACAGGTGGAATTCAAACTAGTTACTTTTTTTTTTCTTCTATTTCATTTGCTTTTTTTTTTTTTTTTTTAATTTAAGGCCCCTAAATTCTCATGTTAAACATTAATTTTTCATTAATCACTTAAAAAGCCTCGGTGTTCTATTTAAAAAAATAATCTGTAAAATTTCATAACTAGCTATTTGACAGTCATTTTGTCCCTAAACCTTAGTAATCAACAGAATTTAAAGTTTTGAGCTAACACTTTTATTTCTGTACTGTCCTTTAGTTTCAGAAGTCTTTATTTTAAAACTGATTTAATTAAAGTGTGTTATGCTGTTCTAATGTATTTTGTAATCAATATCTTCTCTTGCCAGGAAGCAGGTAAAACACTTGCTGAAGAACAGGACGGAAACAATGAACATTAAAAAATTTTGGTAAGTGTTTTTTTTTTTTTCGTAACAGCTGTCCATTAATGTGCTTATGGACACATTTTAAGTTTATTGTCATCCAAATTGATACTGAATTTTGAGTAACATAAAATTGAGAATATGAGTTGCTGAATCAGAATTTTAGATTTTTTTTTTTTTTTTGGAGGGGGTAGGGGATTTCTAAAAAAAGAAAAGCTTCTGGAAGAAAGAGACCAAAGGCTGTTCTAAAGGTTACTCCTGCATTCTCCCTGGGCACCCTTAGCTTCACTGTCAGTGCAACTAACTCTCAGTTTTTATCTTAGTATCCCTGGTAGAATTTTTAAACTTAGTGTCTCATGCTGTTTTATGACCCCATCATCTTGTCAGGCAGGGCTGTCATTTTTTGCATTTATTGTTGATCCATTTTTGATTTTCATTGACTTTAATGGGACTTCTGAGTTGGAAATTCCACACTTTAGAGGTTTGAGACTTTAAAGTTCGGATGGACAACAACCGATTAAACTTTTTAGAAGTTTGTTTGTTAAGTGTCAATTACCCTGATGAAAAGGATCTACAAACAGGCATCTAAATAGGGCCTTCATACTTTTTTTGTACATTTTTTGTACTTTTTTGTAGTCTACTTAGGGGTTGAATTACTAAAGGCAAACAGGCTTTTTACTTTGCAAGGGAATTTTCACCAGAGGTTAGGGAATGAGGTGAAGCTCTCCTGACTCACACAATGACAAAAATGTTTTTTTTTTTTCTTGCATGTAATTAGGTATTCTTTGCAAAGTGAAATGCCACCACATTTGCTAAAATTTGGGGAAAGTTCAGTAATTTTGCCTTTAGTAAAACATCCTCTTAGGCCGGCCATGCATGGATTTAAATTTGGCTGGTTTAGCGGGGGCTGGCTGAATTTTTGTATCCAATCTATCAATTGACTTGTGTACAACCAGACTGTTGGGCTTTTCCCAAATGATCTGTGCCTCTGGGTATAGGCAGCAATGCTGATCATTGTATTTTGATGGTGCGGAAGGCTCCTCGCTGTCAGAATACAGTACCGCAGCAGGAAGGATTCCCCTACACACCTCATATGTGGATGCAAGAATTGGCTTTTTTTTTTTGTTCAACCCACTGGTTGAACTAAAAAAAAAGAATCATGTATAGCTAGCTTTAGTCTCCAAAGCATCCCAGGAACCTTTGAACCCGAGTCATTCATAGTGTCCTATTCAATCCCTGAATTCAATGCTCTGCAACCACCAAACCCCCCCCCCCCTCGTTTGACTTCTGACCAGGAAAGTTTGTATTTGCCTCTGGGACGCACTGAGTTAGAGGGTGGGCTGGAGACTTAAGAAATGTAAATTGTACGTTTTTTTTTCCCAGTGTACAAAGAAACATACAATTTAGCAACCATGATCATCTGGATATCTGAACTGAGTGAGTCTCACTCAAGCTAAGAGATCTGAATTCTTACAATTTAGAAATGATTGTCTAGAAGAAGTGGCTTGTATTGTTTTCTGTGCACTTGGGGAGCCTTCTGATCCTGGTCGTTTGTCATATAAAGGTCTTGACTGCGCCAACTCTTTGATCCTAATTCCTGCTGTTCAAAACTATAGTGTGAGTGAATGGGAGGACATGGACAGAAGTAGCCATGTCCATTCGATTACATGTCCGAGATCAGGGAGTACAAAAAAAAAATAGAAAATTTGCTTTGACCCTTAGGACAGAAAACACATGGTTGCAAAGTGCACAGCCTTTTTGCCTTTAGTAAACCATCCACTTAAGCCAGCCAAACATGGATTGAAATTTGTCTGGTTCAGCAAAGACTGACTGAATTTTGATTCATGTATGGGGTGGCCACATGGTTTTTGTCCTTAGGGACAACACAGTTTAGCACTTTATGTGATGTATTTTCATTTTCATTAAAATATTTTTTTTAGGGCTGTTATTAAACTATGTTAGTGCTCTAATAAAGAATATTCACTTGCTGGTTGGGAGTTTTGTACATAAGCGAAAGGTTACATTTAAAAATGATAAGTACCAATGGGGTAAGATTATCAGGTTTGAGTCATGGTTTATAATTAGTCGTTTGTACTTAGCAAGGAAACCAACTGAATATCTGTGAATACTGCTAAATCCACTGATTGTATTAGTAAGCTCAACTGCCCCACCATTTCTTCCCCAGAGGTGAACTGTTTTGGAGGTTTCTCTGCCTCCTTTCCCTATGACCTGCATAGGTGGTAGAATTCTCCATAGATGGTTTGTTTATATAACAACATTATTGCAATAAGGTAAGTAATAGTGTCAAATTTTACATACCATTAGCTTTTTGGCCAAATGTCATAATGAAATGCTTGCAATGAAATTACAGTCTGATTGTAAATAGCAAACCCTGTGAAAGAGGGTTCAAAAGTTGGTTAATGTTGACCAAGTGCATTTTAACAGCTGTATGTCAAATTAATTATCCATCTTCAAAAATCTTTTACATTTTTCAACCTCTTTAGTAACAAGCATTTTATATCAAGATACATGACCATGAGGTAATTTTCCTGGTGCAAAACATAGTTTGAGGCCTAAAATATTTATTTTCAATACCGCTATTCCTTAGTTCAGTATCTTACTCTAGTCTTACTCTAGTCTCGCTCCTTTGCTGATTTTCTCTGTGTTTTGTAAGTGCTTCCACAATATCCAGATTCCTATGGAGATAACATTTAGGGCTTTAGTGTTTTGGAAATAAGGTCTTGTTTTTTAAATGTGATGCTTTTCTTTAAAGGTTGTCACCACTTTTCAAGGGTCAACCTACCCACATTTTATATTGTATTTATTGATGGACACTGGTTGGATCTTACCCCTCTTAAGGACTCTAAGTACAACATTGTAGCTGTTTCTCCACCTGCTCTCACATGGCCAAAATGAAGATGTGGCTCATTTTCATCTTCCTGACTTTGGATAGATGATCATGAGAGCATAGCACCATAAATCGTTTTTGTAATGGCTACAGCATGTGCATCAGCTCCGCAGCTCAAGCACAAGATTGAAATATCAGTTCCCACAGCAGTTAGCCTTAAAATTATATCACTAATGTTTTTACAAGTGATTGCATATTTTGTAGGGTTACATGGGGAGACATCTGTCCATAATTTGAGCCACTTCTGTTTCTTATGGGACAGGTTGGTTCCAACTTCCAAGGGCTTGTTTTATCCTTCTAGTGTAACCTTAGGGGTTCTGTCACTTTGCTCATTAATTGAAAAAAACGACCCCCCCCACCTGCTGATATATTTTAATACATGCTCCACTACTATTCCATTGGGTACCTTGAAAAATACCTGGAATGTCAGTATATTGGGGAGCATTTGACCACTTTTCCTCCCGTGATACAGTAATGGGTTTTGAGTGGCCAGTAATCAGACCCAAACACTGTCAAGTGAGGAAAGCAAGGATGTCCTTAACCCTGTATAAGCAAAAGTGTTTGATTTTTTGGGGGACTTTAAATGAGACATATGTGACCGTACATTTCCCTCCCTGAATTTGATACATAAAAAGGAGGGTTGGGACTTTAGTCTAGGTGTGTCTGAAGAGGCTCAGCAATGAAACAATGTAATATGGATGTGTTTATTGTCTAAAACACACAGCAGTAGCATGCAGCATTGAGTACATACAAATATAGTAAACACGTAAAAAGCATGTTACAAACCATAAACGTATATTTGACTTATAATGGTATTGTTAAAAATGTGATATTCCAAGAGATGGAATCTATAAAACCCAAGGTTTGGTCCTGAAAGTAAAACGTATTGCATCTATTTAAGTCTGACGCGTTTCATGGCATATTGCCACTCTTCAGGGACTGATGCGTGATAAATTAGATCTGCAAAAAGACATGGGCATATCACATAAAGTCTAAATATGAAACCCAAAAATGGGAAACGGTAACGTGGAGATGACGATATCTATCTCCTAGATTACTTACTTATTGGCAGCATGTGAAGGTATTTAAGCTGGAGCACATGGGCTAGTATAATTGTATGCGCCGTGGGGCTGAGGTGAGGCCGTGGGAAAACAGAGAACATGGGTGTGATTCCAAGAAACTTGAATATCCAAACAGCAAGTGAAGCAGGGGCTCCAATCTAAAATTAAGTAATAAGTAAAA
Source organism: Lithobates septentrionalis (assembly GCA_037952835.1). NCBI lineage: Eukaryota > Metazoa > Chordata > Amphibia > Anura > Ranidae > Lithobates > Lithobates septentrionalis. Next base: position 3,766,322 of record JBBDGP010001608.1, read on the forward strand.
ACCCTATATAAGCATCAACACCATCCATCATGGATCTTACACAGGGTTTGGACTTTTGTTTTTTAATAATATTAAAACAAATTAATTAAATATATGACTTGCATATAACTTCCTTGCTTGCAGAGCTAAGGTATGTTTTTTGTAAATGTCTGGAAAGCACAGAACTTTAAGAACTTAACCTCAAGGAAATTTCCCACGAGGCAGTCTGGCTGCTGCATTATTTTGAATTGTGCCAGCAAGATTTCTATCACATTTTCCATTAGCACTGCTATAATAATGCTTGCAAGGTTTCAGGAGTCATCTCTGGCTTTTCATTTCACTAAAATCCAGAAGAAGCCCAGTATATTTATATATTTCTTCTTCTTCATTTAGGCTTGAAGTATTCTCTTTAAAGACAAACTGCCATCATTTTGAGAATATCCCATTGCTGAAATTCCAGTGTTATCATACTTAAGTTGTCATTTGTATCTTTTTTTCCCTCTCGTGTCTTGATGTTGTATTGTAACTGACGATGGGACCACTTGAGTCATGAGGTGAAAATCATGATCCAAGCAATCCATGATAGGAAAGGAGACATTCGCTTTTCCTTCTTTCTTATAGCAGATTTATAGGATAAGTTCAACTTTGTAAAAAAAAAAAAAAAAAAAGAATAAATGCAAAGAATTACACCCACGATCAGCAGATCATGGGTGCAATGCAGGACTTCTGCAGACTGTCAGTGAAAGCTGGCTGCTCATACCTCGTATGGGCAGGCAGTCACACAGTGACAGGAAGAAAAAATGAACTACCAGAGCGCTCAACAGCGCTCTGGTAGTTAATTGAGAACTACAAGCGAACAGCAGCAAAGGCTGTAAGTACTTGTAGTTCTCCCATTCACAGAACTCTGTGAATGAAGGATGCGGTGGGGTGGGCAGAGCCCAGCACAGTCGCATTTTTTTTTAAGTTGTGACAGTGAGTTCAGGAAGAAGATCCCCAGCTCACTGTCACTAGAGGTGGCAGGTCAGGAAGTGGCTGCAGCAGTGGGAACATGTTACATGTTCCACCCTAAAAATGGATGGAACATGTAACATGTTCCCAAAGGTGAATTTATCCTTTTAAATACATGCAATAAAATTTAATTCAGATATTAGACCTCATTTACAAGGGTGGGTGAAGGTTGTGCAAGCAACAATGTCCAGCTGCCATGTTAGCACACACTGCCATTGTTGCGGCACTGTTAAAATGTTACCACTTGTCGCATCTGGCAGGTAGTACCACCACCAAAAGCAACCAATTCAAATGCATGGGGACATGCTGCAAACATGGCTTGCACTTGTGGCTTGGTATTCCTATTCAAAGTGGCCCTTCAGCTGAAATAAAAAAAAGGCATTCAGGAGGCGCCAGTATCATCTTCTGAATACCTGAAACAGGGTATACAAAAAACAGGACATTTTTTTTTTATTCTACCAGCGGGTTGTGATAGATCCCTACCTCTACACAAACAATGTGGATTCAGGGATCTCCACCACCATGCTATTGTATTCTGATAATGTGAACTCCTCCCCCTGTCAGAATACACTGATTGAATGCTGGTTTTCCAGCTGGACGATTTGACAGAAGCTGGTCTAACAACCAACTTCTGTTCAACAGACAGGGGTACACACATACCAAAATTTTGATACTTATATACCCAGCTTAAGAAAAGATAAGCAAATGATAAAATTTTTGTTTTTTTCACTGTAGCCTGCACAAACAAAATAAGGTCCTATAATACTGGTGTTTAGTTTATTTTTTGCACCCCTATTTCTAATCTTCTTGTATTTTGAGATGGAACGAGCCCTTTAAAAACTTTCTGCTCTTAGAAGGCTTCACTGTACCATACACTGGTTCCTTTTATCCCTTCTCAGTATACCTTTCAAGGTTACACTTAACTATGGGGTTTCAAGCCCTATTCAATATCTGTACTATATGCCATCAATTATGGATGTGCAGTTGACCACTGGGGGGATAAAGAATAATTTACATGGGCTCTACCCACTATCACCAATGAGGAATAATCCTCTCCTTTTGGGTGCGAATGGGCTCTAATTATTTTTTCTTGTGCAACGCTACTAATGCCGCGTACACACGAGCGGACTTTACGGCAGACTTGGTCTGGCGGACCGGACTCCGTCGGACAATTCAATCGTGTGTGGGCTCCAGCGGACTTTTTTTCCCAAAAGTCCGACGGACCTAGAAATAAAACATGTTTCAAATCTTTCCGACGGACTCGAGTCCGGTCGAAAAATATGCTCGTCTGTATGCTAGTCCGACGGACTAAAACCGACGCTAGGGAAGCTATTGGCTACTGGCTATCAACGTCCTTATTTTAGTCCGGTCGTACGTCATCACGTATGAATCCGTCAGACTTTGGTGTGATCGTGTCTAAGCAAGTCCGTTCGTTAGGAAAGTCTGTCGGAAGTCTGCCGAAAGTCCGTCTGATAGACCGTCGGACCAGTCCGGTCGAAAAGTCCATTCGTGTGTACGCGGCATTAGTCACAACAGAGCCACCATATGTAATGAACCAACATGGCTGCTCACATGTACATATATTATTACAAACTATACACAAAAATAAGTTGTTTAACCGCTTCAGCCTCGGAAGATTTTACCCCCTTCCTGACCAGAGCACTTTTTGCGATTCGGCACTGTGTCGCTTTAGCTGACAATTGCGCGATCGTACGATGTTGCACCCAAACAAAATTGATGTCCTTTTTCCCCACATATAGAGCTTTTTTTTGTGGTATTTGATCACCTCTGCGGTTTTTATTTTTTGTGCTATATACAAAAAAAGAGCGACAATTTTGAAAAAAAACGCTTTTGCTATAATTAATATCCCCAAAAATATGTAAAAAAACTTGTTTTTTCCTCAGTTAAGGCCAATATGTATTCTTCTTCAATTTTTGGCAAAAAAATCGCAATAAGTGTATGTTGATTGGTTTACGCAAAAGTTATAGCGTCTACAAAATAGGGGATAGTTTTATGGCATTTTTATTATTAATTTTTTTTTACTAGTAATGGCGGCGATCTGCGATTTTTTATCAAGACTGTGACATTATGGCGGACGTATCAGACACTTTTGACACATTTTTGGGACCATTGGCATTTATACAGCGATCAGTGCACTGATTACTGTAAAAATGTCACTGTCAGGGAAGGGGTTAACCACTAGGGGCGGATGAAGGGGTTAAATGTGTTCCCTGACTGTGTTCTAAGTGAAGGGGAGATGACAGATCGCTGTTCATACTTTGTATGAACAGACGATCAGTCTCTTCTCCCCTCAGAGAACTGGAAACTGTGTGTTTACACACACAAATCCCCATTCTCGGTGTGTCACCAGTGATCGCGGGAGCCCAGCGGTGATCGTAACCGCCAGGCACTTGCATTGGCTCCAGGGGCGAGCAGCGGGCACACGCACGCCCCTGGTGGCCACAGGGCGAAGCGATGTTACATAATGTCATTTAGCCCAGCCGTGCCATTCTGCGGCTGGTCGGCAAGTGGTTAAGAAGACAATGCACTGCATTGATAAGGTTATTTACATTAAAAAAATATTGTGTCTCTGTGACCATGAGATGCCAGCAATGCACCGTGCTAAGTTAGCTTTCATAAGCAATGTCATTATATTTGTCCTCTAAATAGAAGTGGTAATATTTTTATTTGCAATAGTAAATTATGTTTGGATGCATACATACAAGGCTTGCCCATTTTAATCAACAAGCCAATGCACCTTACCGTCACAAAGTGATTTTAAAAGCTGTTTGTTATTTATACAAGGACATACAGGTGATTGGTTTTTTGGAAGACACTCATTCCCGATAATAGGAAACCATGTTCATGCTAGCTTTGGATTTGCATAATTGTTGCATGGGTACATTCATTTAAAGAGTAAATCCAGCCTCCTTCATTGGAACCACAGCAATACCAAGTATCTTGATAAATACATTCTATTTCATTCTACATATATAGTTTGATTCCCACCTCTTTTAGGGTCTCATCTACATCACCAATTGACCTATCCTTTGTTCTTCCCTTCTTACTTCCTTGGATTCCGCTCAAAAATCTTTAGACTTATGCTCTAAGTTTGGTAGACCTGTCCTATGATCACTATTTTTTTTTTATTTTGTTTTTTCAGTACAACATTTTCCACCTTCTCATTACACTGTTCAACAAACGCCTAGAGAAAAGTCAATTACTGCACAGCAAATCAAACAGTCTCACCAAACTAAAACAATTGCTAATGTATTATATCATAATTCAGTCTAATACCTGCTGCAGCCCGTGGCAAAAGCCTGTAGGAAACAATATAAACAATTTTTAGAAGCTGACAATAGAGTTAATAATAATATAAATGACTATCATTAATTGGCTATTGACTATTGATTTACACTTATTTCAGTTCCCTTCATATTTTGGAGCCCTGGCTACATTATGTGCATCCAACCATAGATATCAATAGTGTACATCAGCCAGTCTCAACCATGGTTCTGTGGAACCCTAGGGTTCTTCCAGAGATTGCTAGGGGTTTCTTGAGCTGTTGTTGATTGACCTCCTATTTGATGGTGTCTGCATAATTTCAGGGCCAGTGACACGTGATAAAGCAACCAGTATGACACCAATGATCTTTTTAGCTATTTTTAAGGGTGGCATTCTGACCATCACTGTAAGGGTTTCATTCTTCCTACTGACTGCCAACATACTGGGAATTTGTTCAAATGATCCCCAGTTAATTCTTTTAGTAATGATTCCCTGAGACCTGAAAATTATTTTAGGGTTCCTCTGGGGAAAAGAAATCTTTAGAAAGGCTGGTCTACAGTCTCTATAAAGTCATTGAACTGATACTACCACTCTTCTTCTAGCAGCAGAGCATTCGTCTGATTGAGTCTTCTCCCGACATCTAACTCAAGATTTTCCATGAGCCTGCCCTCCAAGTCACCTAACCCTACCTTACAGTACATAGTTACATAGTTGCATAGTTGGTGAGGTTGAAAAAAAGGCACAAGTCCATCAAGTCCAACCTGTGTGTGTGCTTTATGTTTATATTTCATTGTATATCCCTGTATGTTGTGGTCATTAAGGTGCCTATCTAGTAGTTTTATTTTTAATTATTGATGTCCCCCGCTGAAACCACTGCTTGTGGAAGAGAATTACACATCCTTACCGCTCTAACAGTAAATAACCCTCTACGCAGTTTAAGGTTAAACCACTTCTCTTCTAATTTTTGTGAATGGCCACATGTCTTTTTAAATTCCCTTGCGTGAAAGAGTTTTATCCCTATTGTAGGGTCACCAGTACGGTATTTGTACATTGAAGTCATATCCCCTCTCAAGCATCTCTTCTCCAGAGAGAATAAGTTCAGTGCTTGCAGTCTTTCCCTGTAGCTGAGATCCACCAGTCTCTTTATTAGCTTTGTTGCCCTTCTCTGGACCCTCTCCAGCTCCAGCACATCCTTACTGAGGACCGGTGCCCAGAACTGGACATCATACTAGAGGTGTGGCCGTACCAGAGTCTTGTAAAATAGGAGAGTTATTTTTTTATCTCTGGAGTTGATCCCCTTTTTAATACATGCCACTATTCATTTGGCTTTGTTTGCAGCAGCTTGGCATTGCATGCTATTGCTGAGCCTATCATCTACTAGGACCCCCCAGGTCCTTTTCCATCCTAGATTCCCCCAGAGGTTCTCCCCCTAGTGAGTAGATTACATTCATATTTTTGGCACCCAAATGCATTATTTTACATTTTTCCTTGTTAAAAGAAGTTTATTGAGTATACAATGTTATAAAGATACATAAAGTAAGTTTACAAGGATCTATAAAGTAAGCTCATTGTTTTACAGTAGGGTTTATATAGGTAAATATCATGGAATTTCAAATATTAAACATCGGGTTCACGTAAACCTAAATTAAAGATATATATAATTTCCTTAGTTACTTTTGTAGGTATTTAAATGATTTATACCTACTATACATATTGTTTACAAGTAGAGTGTATATATTTTACATTTTTCAACATTAAACCTCATTTACCATGTAGTTGCCCACCCAATAATTTGTTCAGGTCTTCTTGCAAGGTTTCCACATCCTGCATAGAAGTTATTGCCCTGCTTAGCTTAGTATTGTCCGCAAATACTGAGATTGAGCTGTTTATCCCATCTTCCAGATGGTTTATGAATTAATTAAATACCCTACTTCACCCCATCCTATTTAATTTTTCTCTCTCTCTTTTTTTCCCCTTTTTTCCCATTTTCTTATCTCTCTCTTGCGAATACAAGGCCTGTATTTTGTTTAATCTATGATAATATTGCAGTATAGCCTGTTGAGACTTTCAATATAATAAAAATAGTAAATTTACACTCTTCAATATTAAACTCAACCCTCAACCAATCTTACAGATTGTGTACCACCTTAGCTTCTTCTTCAACCCCCAGTGAATAACTGAATATAAGCTAATCTTTTCTACATCATTGCAATCTTTGCTCTACAAAAACCCTTTTCTACTATGCTCATATTGTTATGTAACCTACTTTGTACTTCCTTTGTTGTCTGAAAAACACCTCCACCTTTATTACATGGCCATGCCATCTAAGACATTAGCTTTTTATATAAGCATCTGTAATTGGTAAAATAAAAAATGAAAATGATAAGAATTGGATAGTGTGCTGACCTGCCAACATCCTACATAACATTGTAAAGGGAAAAATGCAAAGAAATGCACTAAATGGATGCCCCCTTGGACGACTTTAAAGGGCAGGAAGGAGTAAATAGAGAGTGGATAAGTATAAAAGGCACAAGGGTGCCAACTTTATTGATACACAAAAATAGAAAAATAGTTTTAAAAGAACCAGAAATAGTTCACAATACAAACAGCGCACCAATGATGAACATCAAGAGTTATACAATATATATCACATATATCACCCAAGGCTGGTAATCCAAAGTGCTACTCATGATGAGTTGAATTCAATTTGAATTTCACAGCATTTGTCCCGACAAATCGCATTGGCGTGTACTCTTCCTTCTTCAGGGGAAATTTATAATTGGTTATATTATTGTCATATCTGTAATGCCCCGTACACACGGTCGGTCTTTGCTCGGACATTCCGACAACAAAATCCTAGGATTTTTTCCGACGGATGTTGGCTCAAACTTGTCTTGCATACACACGGTCACACAAAGTTGTCGGAAAATCCAATCGTTCTAAACGCGGTGACGTAAAACACGTACGTCGGGACTATAAATGGGGCAGTGGCCAATAGCTTTCATCCCTTTATTTATTCTGAGCATGCGTGGCACTTTGTCCGTCGGATTTGTGTACACACGATCGGAATTTCCGACAACGGATTTTGTTGTCGGAAAATTTTATATCCTGCTCTCAAACTTTGTGGGTCGGAAAATCCGATGGAAAATGTGTGATGGAGCCTACACACGGTTGGAATTTCCGACAACAAGGTCCTATCACACATTTTCCATCGGAAAATCCGACCGTGTGTACGGGGCATAACACAAATATGTATATGTATAGCAATACAGACATAATATTTGTAACATAGGCATTAAAGTCTAAAATATTTGTGTTACAGATATGACAATAATATACCCAATTATAAATTTTTCCCTGAAGAAGGAAAAGTACACTCCAATTCGATTTTCCGAAACATGTCGGGACAAATGCTCTGAAATTCAAATTGAGTTCAGCTCATCATGAGTAGCACTTTGGATTACCAGCCTTGGGTGATATATATTGTATAACTCTTGATGTTCATCATTGGTGCACTGTTTGTATTGTGAACTATTTCTGGTTCTTTTAAAACTATTTTTCTAATTTTGTATATCAATTAAGTTGGCACCCTTGTGCCTTTTATACTTATCCACTCTCTATTTACTCCTTCATGCCCTTTAAAGTCCAAGGGGGCATCCATTTAGTGCATTTCTTTGCATTTTTCTCTTTACAATATAATTGGTAAAATGTATTCTTGAAATTGGACTATTTAGGTGCCCAAGCAAATTACACAAGCAGAATTTTAAAAATTCTGGAACAATACTTATTAAGTAAAATGCAAGTAAATGATCTCTTGGTGGGTCTGGAAGCAACTGACTTGAGGAGGGTTGTAGCAAACATTCCTCTTCTTACACTGGCTAGGTCAGTATGGAAGGAGGCAAGAAAACTGACAGGATTTATTGATATCCCGCCAGAAACTGCTTTGTAGAATAACCCAACATTTGAACAGTAATGCCCCATACACACGGTCGGACTTTGTTCAGACATTCCGACAACAAAATCCTAGGATTTTTTCTGACGGATGTTGGCTCAAACTTGTCTTGCATACACACGGTCACACAAAGTTGTCAGAAAATCTTATCGTTCTGAACGCGGTGACGTAAAACACGTATGTCGGGACTATAAACGGGGCAGTGGCCAATAGCTTTCATCTCTTTATTTATTCTGAGCATGCGTGGCACTTTGTCCGTCGGATTTGTGTACACACGATCAGAATTTCCGACGACGGATTTTGTTGTCGGAAAATTTTATATCCTGCTCTCAAACTTTGTGTGTCAGAAAATCCAATGGAAAATGTGTGATGGAGCCTACACACGGTCGGAATTTCCGACAACAAGGTCCTATCACACATTTTCCGTCGGAAAATCCGACCGTGTGTACAGGGCATTAGAGGCATTTGAGGATAGTAAATTTTGGGAGCAGAAAAAGGTAACAACAATTGGACAGATATATGATAAAAATACAATACGACCATACGAGAACTTGTGTAAACAATATAACCTCTCGAGTAGACAGTTCTATAAGTATATGCAGCTCTGACATGTATTACAGGCACAGTTTGGAGGGGAGGAATTTAAAATATCTAAATATCCCCTTATATCGATCCTGAAAACACAGGGACCAAAGGGATTAATATTTAAACTATATTTACACCTATTACAAAGTAAAATATGCGGTGAACCTGTGGGGGCAAGGGATAAAATAGCAGGTAGCCTTTCCAGATATGACCGATCAGGAGTGGGATGAAATCTGCTCCTCTCATTTGAAAGTATCCCCAGCAATGAATAATGGGATAATTCAGCTAAATATAATACATCAGACTTACCTTGGTCCAAATAGGTTGTATAAAATGAAGAGAATGTCTGCACCAAACTGTACACGATGTGGGCAGGAGGGTGCAGATTTTCTCCACCTAATGTGGTACTGTGGGAGTATAAGGGGATACTGGCAACAAGTTGTCAGTAAACTGGAAAAAAATATAAATAGACCATTATGGATACTATTGAAATATGTTTACTGGGATTATTACAAGAGGAGAGATGGTCCAGATACACCAAGATATTTTTGCTACAGGTGTTATTTTTGGAACAAAAACAGATAGTGGAAAAATGGATCCAGCCAATACCACCTACACTTAGCCATTGGGTGAGAGCAGTAAATCAGGTCCTACCACATGAGAGAATAATGTATGAGCAAAGGGGAAATGTGCAAAAAGATGAAAATATATGGGTAAAGTGGAGTAGATCGTATTTAACTATGGGTATAGGAGTATATGAAAATACTGTATAGTGTAAATAATAGGTGGAAGAAATGGGTGACCATAGTATGGATGTGAGGGAATGGTATGAGAGTTAAGAATGAGTGAAGATGAAAAAGGAACTTATGTAAATTTTTAAGATACTAAAGTAAAACAAAATGAAAAATGATGTAAATTAATATGTAAGAAAAATTTGTAATAGAGTATTAAAAAAAAATGAAAAGAAAACACTTTTTTTGGGACAAATGTTAGAAAACGTTATACAAGACACCACATCTATTTCATTTGCAAATCTATTTAATTAGCAAGCACTTTGTGTGGAAAAGATTTTGTCAAAAAATACCATGTGGTCAGAAATTTGGAGTGTGTGTTTTTCAAGAAGCTGGTAAGGCTTTCAATCGCTCTGATGTGTTCTACCTGTTTGATCCACTGTTGGATTGTCAGCTGATGTCAGTGCTGGTATGCAAGAGTGTGCGGCATTGACCAAATGGCGCAATATTGATTTTTTTTTATAGAATGCTACTGAAATTAAATGATATTGTAGAAGAAAAAACTCGGGTGATTGATTTAGGGATCGCCCTCTCTGTAAATTTTCGAGAGACCTCATGGACTCACATCCAGAAGTTATCGAGAAACGAGTAGTACCAAAAGACATGCAGCATATCCCCATAACTCTGTCTACATCTCCAGCATGTGGCAGTGAGCGCAGGGTAGATAGAGTGCAGCAGGGCAGGAGTACAGCCCCAGTTGGTAATTATTTTATACCCTTATTCCTGGTATTTGTTGCTTATGGAAGATCTCAAGGACATTGTAGGAGATAGAAAAATATTGAAAATTATTTTTGAAATTACTTTTATGTGTTAAGGCATATGTGAGATTTTAGTGATTGGATTTTTTTATGCCTTCATACATTTTTTCCCACCTATTTAATCTGCCCTACCTGCCTTTATCAGTACCCAGATCTTCGCTAAGGTTTAGGAATAGGTCTGTTAATCTGGATTTTAGCTTTCTGTGACAAAAACCTTCACTTCATAACTGTCATTGGGGAATAATAACCTCTCTGTTCAGCAGCTGTTCTTGCTTTTATTTCCTGGGACATATTGTTGTCTTTATTTATTGCGGAGCCCAAGTTTCAAAGAATGGTTTTACTCTTTTATGACTGTTCTCTTCACAACAAATTTCCTTCCTGTCCTTTCATTTGTTTTCTTCCCTTGTCATGATTATGTCAGCCTTGCCTAAGTTTACCTTCAGTCCAGATATCTCCGATTTTTTCATTCAAAATAATTTCCTGATTCTTCCCATTACCATAACTTCTGCATAGTTATGCATTTTACTTTTCTGCTGTCTTTTTCCATTTCAATAATTTGTATTGGTTTCCAAGAAAGATATAACAACTGTGATGCCCACACAGGGGTAATGGATCAACATTCGAAATGTAACATGAAGGTTAGAGTATAAGCAATGGCGAGATTTAACAGTGGGCTTAAAGGCTAGCTTGCAAAGTCATGGATTCCCCAACAATGAGAGCAGCATGATGTGGTTATTGGTGTTGGTCTTCTGACGAAGGGGTTGGAAGGGGGAACAAGAGGAAGGGATAAACGGAAAAGGGGGAGTGGGGTCAGGAGGAAAACAAGTGCACAAATGTAGGAGAAAAGGAGAAGGGAGAGAGGGAAAATGAAAGGGGTTATAAGATGACAGGGGAAAGGGACCCCCTCCCAAAAGGCTCAGGACCAAGATCCAAGATCTACTTTTTTATTTCATTATGTTCTTTAAGGTGAGGTTGAAAAGAACACTGGTAATATTTTCTCCTATTTCATTCTTCTACTAGTAGTAAACTCTTCTATTAGGGTGCAGTGTATAAAAATTTGCCTTGCTAGTGCCTTAAAGTGACCTTTTCATTTTTCCCATGCATAGTCAGTCAGGTTCCTCCTCCATAGAAGCTTTTCTAATCTTTTCTCATTACTGTATTGTTAACCCAGCAGGACTTAGGAAAAAAGTACTTAGACAGGAATATGTACACCTGTCCTGCCTTATTTGGCAATGGCGTGCCAATCACAAGAGATCAGAGTTGTCATATGAAAGAGGAGGAGTAAGTCACATGATTTTTTTATGAGGCCAGATCCACATGGAAAAACAGAGGGAAAAAAGCCAAAAAAAAAAGAAAACAAAACAAATACAGCCACCAAATCAAATGAATGGTAAACTGCAATATATTATTTTTGGTTTTGGATTTAATACCACTTTGAACTTCCCACAAAGTTTGTTCTAGAGAAAAAGAATACGAAACCCCTAGGATTGCTGATCACTTTGCTGCGCAATTCCTTCCAGAACCCACAGGGACAGTTGGATCAGTTTCCTAAATTTTACCGTGTAGTCGTGTACTAATTATAGCTATGGATATTGTTGGTCAAAGGAAAATAGTCTAGTTTTAAATGCAATTTTTTTTCACCTTTTCTACAAAACTCTTGTACATTTTAACCACTCTCAGGGCACATTCACACTATTACACATGGCAGCACATGTTACATTCATTGGGGAGATGTGGTTCCATTTATTCTGAATAGAACCCCAATGCATCTTGCTGGCATATGTGCAGTACATTGCCAGGCATTATACATGCACCATTTTTGGTGCATTGGCAGACCATTCATTTTGAAGAGGCTGTCTTAAAGAAGAAGCATGGCCGCCTTAAAGAAGAAGTATGGCCAAAGCTTTTGGCCCTACTGCTCCTATGGATCACAGGAGTGCAGTTGGTTCTGCACTCCTGCGACCCGTTTTCAGCTGATGTCACTCAGCCAGTCCAGGCTCTGGATCAGTCCTGCCTTTACAGTTGGGATCCACCTAGATGCCTGAACTGGCAACTGGCTCAGCTCTCAGTGCGCCGCTGGGAGACTGAGGCAACTGCTCCTGCCCCCTGCACAGCCCAGTGCCCCAGTGTGCCCTTGAAGGCAGAGCAGCCCTCTGCAGACTGAATATCGAGAACTGAGCAAATTGCATTTTTGGATCGCTCAGATTTTGGTGAAGAGCCAGTAGGGGACATATGCAGCATTGGAGTGATGCTGCATCCAGCTAGTGTGCTACTTTAACTAGCAATTACTCGGTCATGCACAACAGTATCCAAATTAAATTTATATTGTTTTTTTCACACAAATGGAGCTTTCTTTTGGTTTTTTTTTACCACCACTGGGTTTTTTATTTTTTTATCATATAAAAAACAATTTTGAAAAAAACAAACAATATTTTCTATTTTCTGTTATAAAATATATCAAATAAAATCAAATATTCATGAATTTAGGCCAAAATGTATTCTGCTACATGTCTTTGGTAAAATAAATTCCAATCATAGCCATCTGATGATACTCAGTTACTGATTACTGGTAACTGTAATCCGCTGTGTTCGGTGGACACAGCGCTCACAGAAGGGGCGCGCTACACGCACCTAACCTGGAGCAGGCTCAATGACGTACAGGTACGTGATTATGCCTGCACATGTCACCCGGCCATAGTATAATTACCTTGGCAGGCCATACTTCTCATTTTATGCAAGGCAAGGCATAACGTACATGAGCCCATGGCGATAGCGTGAATGGGCCCATGCTGTAAAGAATCCCTTCCTAAGCTGAGTATTATTATCTTTTTTCTTCTGTACCCATCTGGCAACTTCTTGACCAGGAGATAAATGCTTCAGTTGTCAAATGTCTATGCTGACCTTGGGGTTTTAAAAATGGATCCAAATTGAAAGACCATTGTTTGCTAAAACACTCATTGATTATTATATTAAATTGCCATGTTTATTTCATTAAATACTTTTTTCACCTTTTTAAATATTTTTCTTGCATCTCAATGCTCTTCCAGTCTACATGCACTCACTCCAGTTTCATCATTGCTCCGGAGACTTCCTTATCGTGATGACTGTGGACCATGCATGTGCAATGAGGGCTAAAATAGCCATTATTGGGTTTGATTTAATAAACAGTAATAGGCTTTTAACTTTGCAAGAGAAGTTGTATTTTAAAAGGCCCCTAGCTAGTTATAGTGTATGTCGAACATTTGCTGTCGGACTTTCCGCCAACAAGTGTTTGATAGCAGGTTCTCAAATTTTCCACCAACAAAACTTTGTTGTCGGAAAGTCTGATCGCGTGTACACAAGTCTGTCGCACAAAAGTTCACGCGTGCTCGGAATCAAGCAGGAGGAACTGCACTGGCTATTGAACTTCCTTTTTCTCAGCACGTCGTACGTCTTGTACCACGTTCGTAATTGTTGGCCAACATTTTTGTGACCATGTGTATGCAAGACAAGTTTGAGCCAACAAACTTCGAACAAAAATCCACGGTTTTGTTGGCGGAAAGTCCGATCGCATTATTTGCTTCCTTTTGGTCTGTTAAATTTAGCATGGGAAGTCTTTTGTTATATTTGATCCTGACAGAAATCCAGTGATGTACAGAGTTCTCTGCACGCTGCAGTCTTATCCATAGCATTTGTATCAGCCCTGTCCAAGTCTCTCTGTAAACTACACAACACCTTCTATCTATCTATCTATCTATCTATCTATCTATCTATCTATCTATCTATCTATCTATCTATCTATCTATCTATCTATCTACTAAAGATGAGGAAAATGTGAAGTGTCCTTTAGTTCTAACACACTTCCTGTCCTACTCCTTCATAGATACAGTGCTATGACTGTGCTGTCATCCTGGGCCAGGAAATGCGTTACTGACAACATCACAAGGTGATCACTAGAAAAAAGAAAACTAATACAGCTGCAACATCTAAGGGCTGATAAGCTGCAATAGATTCCATTTGTGTTCTTGGATTTAGATGCCCTTTTCATTTTGAATGAGAATAAAAAGTATAGTATACATGAATGCGAATGCAGCAGTGCTGAGCTGGGCTAATGTTGCCAAGGAAGGTGCTGCAATAAATATTAATTGAACCAAATCGGTATCTATGACAGCTTCTACCCTTACAACCTCAGCTTAGGAACACAGCTTACTTCTGAATAAAGGCTTTTGCTTCATACAGCCCCAGGCTTTCCTCTTCTATGAAAGCTGACAGCTGTACATCACTGATCAACCCCTTTCATCAAGTACATAGAAAGATCCTCTTGTGAGGATCACTAAGGGCCTATTAACATTTGTGCAGTGCATTAATGCGTGCATGCTAATGTCCGTAATGTCATGTGTTAACCTGTGTTGTATTGAGGCTTTCCATTGAAATAATGGAGCTTCTGATGCACCAAAATGTATCAAAAACTGGACATGTCCCAACATTTTTGCTGTAGCACACTAAAGGACATTGCCATGCATTGCAGGTCATTGCAGCACATGTGCTTTGCCTTAAGACCCAACCACGCTGGCACTTTTGCCCGTATAGCATACAAACTGTGAGTATTCAAGGGCCCAGAAGGCACAGGTGCAACGTACAGCCCACTCCCAGTATCCCTATTAAAATAATGCTTAAAGGGTAACTCCACTTTAGTGGGTAAGAAAATAGAAAATAATAAAGCGTGTACAATTGTGATACAAGTCATATTGTAATTGAATGTTTTTAAAAATTACCTTTCCTTTTCAATCTGCAGCCGCTGTATTTTCTATAAATGCAATGCAATATGGCTGGCTACCTGGAGTTGTTCTGTACATGGAGTATGTACTGACCACTCCCCAGAAACATAATTTCCTGCTTGTGTGATTGGCCCACCAATTTTCCCAGAAGTCTCCCTAAGATACAAGTCAGATTTCAGGCATCCCCTGCAACAAAATTTTTATTTTTGGTGAGATATTTCCAATAGGAACACATTTAAAGGGATGCAGGCTCTGCAGATTTCCTCATTAATGCCCTGCAGCTGCAGCAGCTGACTGATAATTATGAAACCACTCCCATTAGACCCACTTAGCACAGAGGCACAGACAAACACACCAGGATTTCTTCAGAATAACAAAAGGTAGGAATCTACAACAAAGGTTGTTATAATCCTTGCAATGTACATAGATCACTCAGGGGAGAATGTTTTTTTCTTGACAAAAGTGGAGTTATGAGAAACAAGAAATTGGGAGATATGGGACTTTATGGGTGCACTATAGTATGAATAAATAGACAGAAATTATAAAAGTATAAAATATTTTATTCAAAGGAACAATATCATAAAACCAATGCATACAATACAACCACATCCATAGGTGTATAAAAACACCTTATTGGTAATATTGATTCACTGTATCCTAGTTGCAATCTCGGAACACCCAATAAAAGGATAGTATGCGACCGGTCTAAACTACGTGGCATGTTCACCAATGCCAGGAGCCTGGCGGACAAGATGGGTGAACTAGAGATACTGTTGTAGGAGGAGGATTTGGATTTTGTGGGAATTTCAGAGACCTGGTTCAACAGCTCTCATGGTTGGCTGGCAACCATTCAAGGGTATAGCCTTTATCGCAGGGATAGAGAGGATAAAAAAGGGGGAGGGGTATGCCTATATATCAAGAATAATGCACAAGTAAATGTGAGAGACGACACCACTAAGGGAGCTAGGGAGGAGGTGGAATCCTTATGGGTAGAACTCCAAAGTGATGAAGCTAAGCGGAAAATAATACTGGGAGTATGCTATACTAACCAGAGGCAGGAGTTGGATTAGCAGCAAGGATGGGAAGTGTTATCATAATGGGGGATTTTAATTATCCAGACATAGACTGGGTGGAGGGAACCACGCATTCGTCTAAGGCTTGCCAGTTCCTAAATGTCTTGCAGGACAATTTCATGGTTCAGATGGTAGACGCATCATCTATAAATAAAGCATAACTAGATCTACTGATTACCAACAATACAGACCTGATTTTGGATGTGGAAATACGGGGCAATTTAGAAAACAGCAATCACTGGTCAATTGGCTTCAGTATAAATCACACAAATAGGAAACATAAGGGGAATACAAAGACACTGAATTTCAAAAGAGCCAAATTCCCTAAACTATGAACCTTGCTAGAAGGCATGAATTGGGATAAAATCTTAGGAACAAAGAACACAGAGGAGAGATGGGTTTGCTTTAAGAGCATATTAAATAAGGGCATTAGCCAATGCATCCCATTGTGTAATAAATTTAAAAGAGCGAACAAAAGTCCTGAATGGCTTAACTCCAATGTAAAAATGTATATAAAAGCAAAGGAGAAGGCCTTCCAAAAATACAAGGGTTGAGGGATCATCATCAGCATTCAGACTTTATAAAGAATGCAACAAGAAATTTAAAGGTGCAATTAGGGCAGCTGAGATAGAACACGAAAGACACATAGCGGAGTAGAGCAAAAAAAAATCCCAAGAAATTCTTTAAGTATGTAAACAGAAAAAAACTGAAAAAAAAGGGAGGACAGACCATATTGGCCCCATAAAGAATGAGGAAGGACATCTGGTTACAAAGGATGGGGAGATGGCGAAAGTATTGAATTTATTCTTCTCCTCAGTCTTCGGGGGGGGCTTTAGTAACCAAAACTGCAGGGTTTATCCTTATGACACATCACAGGAAGCACCTCCATGGTTAACAGAGGACAGAATTAAAATGAGGGAAACGTAACATTAATAAATCACCGGGACCAGATGGTTTGCATCCGAGGGTACTTAGGGAACTCAGTCAAGTAATTGCCAGACCACTGTTCCTAATTTTTACTGACAGTCTACTGACTGGAAAGTTTACCAGCGGATTGGAGAAAAGCCAATGAAGCACCAATATTTAAAAATAGCCCAAAATACATCCCTGGGAATTACAGGCCAGTTAGCCTAACATCAATAGTATGCAAGCTCTTGGAGGGGATGATAAGGGACTGTATACAAGATTTTAGTAATGAGAATGGTATCATTAGCAGTAATCAGCAGGGATTCATGAAGAATCATTCTTGCCAAACCAATCTATTAACCTTCTATGAGGAGGTGACTTGCCATCTAGATAAAGGAAGGCCTGTAGATGTGGTGTATCTGGATTTTGCAAAAGCATTTGACACAGTTCCCCATAAATGTTTACTGTACAAAATAAGGTCCATTGGCATGGACCATAGGGTGAGTACATGGATTGAAAACTGGCTACAAGGGCGAGTTCAAAGGGTGGTGATAAATGGGGAGTACTCAGAATGGTCAGGGGTGAGTAGTGGGGTCCCCCAGGGTTCTGTGCTGGGACCAATCCTATTTATTTTGTTTATAAACTACTTGGAGGATGGGAAAAACAGTTCAATCTCTGTATTTGTGGATGATATTAAGCTAAGCAGGGCAATAACTTCTCCGCATAATGTGGAAACCTTGCGAAAAGATCTGAACAAATTAATGGGGTGGGCAACCACATGGCAAATGAGGTTTAATGTAGAAAAAATTAAAATAATGTATTTGGGTGGCAAAAATAGGATGGAAAAGGACCTGGGGGTCTTAGTAGATGATAGGCTCAGCAATGGCATGCAATGCCAAGCTGCTTCTAACAAAGCAAACAGAATATTGGCATGCATTAAAAAGAGTATCAACTCCAGAGATAAAACAATCATTCTCCCGCTCTACAAGACTGTGGTCCAGCCGCACCTAGAGTATGCTGTCCAGTTCTGGGCATCAGTCCTCAGGAAGGATGTACTGGCAATTGAGCGAGTACAAAGAAGGGCAACAAAGCTAATAAAGGGTCTGGAGGATATTAGTTATGAGGAAAGGTTGTGAGCACTTTCCTTATTCACTATGGAGAAGAGACACTTGAGAGGGGATATGATTTAAATTTATAAATACCGTACTGGTGACCCTACAATAGGGATGAAACTTTTTTGCAGAAGGGAGTTTACCAAGAGACGTGGCCACTCATTAAAATTAGAAGAAAAGAGGTTTAACCCTGAATTACGTAGAGGGTTCTTTACTGTAAGAGCGGCAAGGATGTGGAATTCCCTTCCACAGGCGGTGGTTTCAGCGGGGAGCAACGATAGTTTCAAATAACTATTTGATAAGCACCTGAACGACCACAACATACAGGGATATACAATGTAATAATGACATATAATCACACGCATAGGTTGGACTTGATGGACTTGTGTCTTTTTTTTTCAACCTCACCTACTATGTAACTATGTAATGTCTATGGCAACCAGCCAAGCTTCATTTGGGATCTGTAATTCATCTATGATTTTAAGTAGATCAATTGTATCCTTTACATGAGAGAAAAGACCCTTAACATGTGGATATAGATACTCATCTATAAGCTGACTGGCATTTTCGGTAAGTGAACCACAGCCTGATATAATTGGCCGCCAGGTGGGGAAAGTAGACTTTTATGCACTTTGGGCAGTGTGTAAAATGTTGGTTCTTATTATCCAAAAAATGTCAATGTATTTGAGTAAATGACTCATTTGTAATGTGCCCTAATCAAAATGTCCCTATATTGTTTGATGTGATATTCAACATGGGACATAGGTACTGGTCTGTACCATTTGGTATTGTGGATGATATAATAGCATATACTCTCACAGCTCTCTGTATCCATGATAACGAGGTTCCCCCCTTATCTGAAGGTTTGACTATGATATTTTTGTAGGTCTTAAGGGATTTCAAAGCCCGTTTCAAGTGAAATAGAAGATTCGGATTAGGTCCTAATCTCCAGTTTGTAATCTCTATCTCTTTAGTGACCTGGATGACAAAAGCCCATATGTTAGGAATACCTTGTAGGATGGGAAAAGATTTTGATTTTGGTTTGTAAGATTTAGGTAAGTTAAATACTGGTATGTGGGAGGAGTGGGAGGATGCACTGCAACCCATTCCGGGTGCATTGAACATCCAACCCTCCTCCTCTGGGTTGCTCTCATCCCAAAGTTCCATCAAGTCTTGAAGGGCCTTGAGATCTTCAAGGGTTACATTTTGCAATACTGAGTTATGCTGGACAGGAATTTGGGTATCTTTATGATCTTTATCATTGAGAACTTTAAACATCAGTCACCTAGCGAACAAGTGTAAATCCTTTATTAGCTCAAATTGATCTGCCTCCTCATCCGGGCAGAAGGTGAAGCCAAGTCGCAATACTTTGGACTCATCTGCTGATA
The DNA here is from genome assembly GCA_037952835.1 of Lithobates septentrionalis. Taxonomy (NCBI): domain Eukaryota; kingdom Metazoa; phylum Chordata; class Amphibia; order Anura; family Ranidae; genus Lithobates; species Lithobates septentrionalis. Next base: position 3,785,916 of record JBBDGP010001608.1, read on the forward strand.
AGCGATAGGAGGACATATTGATAATATCATAAGTTTCTCAATTCCCAACCAATGTGGATTTGGGACAACATACTTCGGGGGCTGATTGGATATACACATCGGTTTAGCTGCAAGTGCTGGTGCTTTCTTAAGTTCAGTGGAAATGTTAGAGTTAAATATAGATGCTGTACGTATGTCCATGGAAGGACCTTGCACTTGTGTACGTTGTTCACTGGCCTGCTGGGTCAAAGGCCCCGCCGGCAGTGACATAGATTTGATTCTTACTGTAGGTGAAGTGAGCGACATCAAAGTGGTGTTAAGTGCATTACACAACATTGGTGTAGCCGGTGCTGTACGATTTTGTAAACGTTGTGAACGTGACCGTTTATCTTTCTTCAAAGCATGTGCTGCTCTGGGGTGACCATGTGATCCAGTTTCACCCTAATTTTTTCTGTTCTTTGATGCATTGAAAGTCCCATCAAAGGATGTGCCTATTGGAACATATGATGATGAAGAAAAAGAGGAAGTGTCAGATTCAATTAAATCAAGATTGGTCACAGGAGATCCCGAATTATAAAAACCCCTGTGACAGAATGTCCCTTGTTGGGTTCACTTGTACGCTTGTTCATTATCATAGGCTTTTTTGTCCCTAGCAAATTTATTCTCTGTTGTTTTAATGAGATTAGTAGCGTATTTAGTGAGGTGTTCCTTCAATTTTTTTATCCTTACTCATATATCCTGTATAAGAAGCCATGTTACCATAGTCTTCCTTCCATCTCAATATTTCTTTGTCCAGCTCAATAATATCTGAGTCATATTGGTCACAAAGAATCGGCATCATTTTGAGAGAGCATGACTGCAGATTAGATTCCCATGCTTTTTTCACGTTAGGTTTTACCCCCCTGATGTTAGGGAATATTTGAATGCGTAACCCCCAAGGTACAACTTGGCTTTCTGCATATTTATTGAAAAATTCCTTGTTTTTTCACAATCAATTTTTGAAGGACCAAGGAAATAACTATCTACATCTGCTTCTGTTGCAACATCTTTAAAACGTACCTGTTTGACCTCCGTTACAAACCCCTCCCATGCTTGCCCACAGTAATCTGTCATATCTCCTACTGTTCCCCAAAATTGGTTTCAGAAAGTTTGGAAGGATCAGAATTTTTTACTGTGGGTAATATCAAATCCAGTTTGAGCTTCTACCATAGATTATACTGTGCATGAAAGAAAAACAAATTTAACAAACTTTTTATATAGAAAATAACAACAAGTAATTCACAAAAATAGAATACTCAATGCTGGTATCTGGCCACAAAGGTGTGTATCATGGGTGTGTTATCCACACTATTGGAAGGTATAGAAAAATATGTGGTCAGAGCCCAGCATCAATGATTTCATTAAGTATGGCACCAACATCCCTTAATATGTTATATGAGAAACAAGAAATTGGGAGATATGGGACTTTATGGGTGCACTATAGTATGCATACCTAGAAATGATAAAAATATATAATATTTTATTTAAATGAACAATATCATAAAACCAATGCATACAGTACAACCATATCCATAGGTGTATGAAAACACTGTATTGGTAATATTGATTCACTGTATCCACGTTCAAAATTCTACATGTTTCGCCATATGACTTCTTCAGATAAAAACGTGGAGTTTCATCTACTAAAAGTATGGACATACGCATCAATCAACTTTATCATGAAAAAGAGAACAAAAACAAGAATTAGCAATATATATATATATATATATATATATATATATATATATATATATATATATATATATATATATATATATATATATATATATATACATATACAAAGGGATTGTATACAAACTATAAGATATACACATATAATTGCAGTCAGACACATGGTGAGCATCCCCAAATGTTGGTTTCTACCTCATTGAGCGTGGGAGCCAGATTGAAATTAAAAATGAATAAGGAGTGAGATCCAGTGATGCCATGCATCCGATCAGCCACAGTCGCCCAAATATGCCAGGTCTACCATAGGGAGGGGTATGGGTGGATAAAGTCGAGTACAGCTCAGATTGTAACCTGTCAATCCAAACATAAGATAACCTTATAAATTCTCCTTAACTCATCCCAACATAGATGGTAGAGACTAAGAAGGAAAAATGGAGAAATGATGAAATCATCTTACTCCAAGTTGATTGTAAGTTACAATCAAACTTACTCAATCCGAGCTTTCCTTAAATTTAGATAAACTGGGAGCCTTAAAATCCATCAGACGACATCAGTGATCTAAATATATAGGGGACCACTTCGTAGTTCTAAAAATAAACACAAAAAGCCCTATCATTTACCATTCATAGTGGAGCAAAAACTACAATTTTGCTGAAATTTCATACTAAATATACTTGCCTCCATTTTAAAATAGAACCCATGCATGGGTTGAAATGACTCCAAGAAGAGGAAGGGAAAGAGGCCCTTTCAACCGTTAACAGGTTTAAAGAAAGCTGTATACAAGAGATAGAGCAAAGATTTACCAAGATTGTATTTACTGTGAAGGATATGTGGTTTCCAGAGTCACTGATGTAAGCAAATGTACCTGATGTCCTGTCCTGATGGTGTGAGGCTTTCAGGGATCCCAACAACATAGCTACTGCCACGTGGGTCCTTATATACCCCCCCCTGTTGTGTCAGGCGTGACCCTGAACGTTGCACCGTGATGACGCAACGCAAATGTAAAGGGGAGGGGCCGCGTGACGAGGGGGGCAACCAAGATCCCAAGCCGTGCCACGGACCATGGCAAGCGCCATCAAGCAAAGAGGGATTCAACCATAGCCACACCCCTAGGGGCGGGATCCATAGAACAACATCCTCATGCCCAATGGACAAACTGCCACAGAGCACAACATGGCAAGAAGCCGAACCCCCAAGGCAAATGTGGTCCCTCAAATTGGGCATGCATGGGTGCCCCCCAAGGTTTAGGAGGGCCTGTGTACCTATCCCCACATAGTGGGGATGACCCCATGGACGCCCTTGGTTGTCCGTACGGGGACCCTCAAGACAAATGGGCAAGAGGGCCAAACGAGGTGGAGCTCCACAGGTGTCACTCCAAATGAAAAATAAGAAAAAACAACCCCTCTAAAAAATATGTCTAAACTCTGAAAGACATGCATAAGTGCAGCCATGAACAATTACACATCCTTAAACAGTACCCCAATGTACTATAAAGTGAAAATACATAACATAACAAATGTTATATAAAGTATTTATAATTCCCTCTGCACAAAAGGGATAACACATGAAAAGAGCATGGTAGCAATTGCACAGACCGGTGATTGACAAACACACTCCAAAAATACAACCAAACAAGGGGAGTGGAATGACGTATAGAGGGCTCATACAGGACTCATGTCAGAGTCCAGTGTGATAGAGATCATGTGTTGGTTGAACGAGTGATTACAGGAATGGTTTGTAACTGATTCCCTCATTCAAACCTGGGTATCTAGTCGCTTGTAGCAAGTAGATCCATCTGGTTTCAAGTTGCGCTTTAAGGTAGTAGGTAGTTGATGGTGCTGGAACCTTGTGGAGATGTAACAAAGCACATGTGATTGGTTTTGTGGAAATTATACTGATAATGTCCCACTGGGGCATTTTGATATGTGGGCTGCTTACATACATAGAGGAACTCCAACGGAAACCTCAGGATAATAATGTAATAGTTGGATCAGAAGATTGGAGCACCACACCAAAATGTTGAAATCCAAAAAGTGGCTGTAATCTAAACATGTGAACATAATGGCCAACCCCTTTCAGGTCCTCACTTTGTCCCCTTTTTCAGGGCTAAAATATGAAATATAAAATCATTAGAAGACAAATAAAAAGCATAAATACATAAAAAGTGTATCAAATATAAAATCAATGACAGACTGAACTATACACAGTGATACTTGTGTCCAGGGCCCTATGATTTCAGAAACATGTACCTCAAATGCAAATATTCTGCTTTTGGGGCACATGTCTCTGAGTACTGTATTGCTTGGAACAGCTTACATCTACATATTTCAGCCTGCAGTTGATTACAAGAGGGATGCTGGAAATGGGTTGTCAGCTACACCTGTGCCTCCTGGGCACTGTAATATGGCTTTACGCTAAAGTGCCTGTGTGCATGAGCCTTTTTTTCATTGGGGTGCTATTCAAAATTAACAACATCACAGCCCAACAATTAATGTAACCTGCCTGTTCATTTGTGTGTTTCTGTGTCATCCAGTTGTAAAGCGGCCTCAAGAGGCTGGTTTTGTTTGGTGTCTTTACCAGCAGCAAAGTGTTGACCCATATTAAATAGTTACATAGTTAGCCAGGTTGGAAAAAATCCATCTTGTGCAACCAATGGAAAAAAATATATATATAGAAAATCTCCATATAAACTATTCTATACCCACAGTTGATCCAGAGGAAGGCAAAATGAAACCCCCAATCCATGATCCAAGTTGCTCCAATGGGGGAAAATCCTCCCTGATCCCCCAAGATGCAATCAGACATTCCCTGCATCAAATACCCCTGGTGACATTAAAACGCACAGCACTGCTCACCTCCAATAAGTGCAAGAAAATATGAAACCCACAAATAACATATGAAATAGCAATTAGCATATAACAAGTGTGATCAGTGCCTAATATAGTCTCCACAAAACTGCATTGATGTGAAAAACACTGGTGCAATCTTTAAATCTTTAGTCCCAATGTGCAGTCACTTTTCTTATAGTTAGTGCAGAAATTACAATGTCGTGCTCCCCTCCCATGTTCCCACACTCACCAACAACTACTGTATGGACTTATTCGCAGAGCATTAAGAGTCATATGTGCTTGGATTGTAAATATGTGTATGCTCTTGGACTCTTTACGTCTCCACATTACTCCGCTCCTCCAGCTTGTTATCAGGATTTAATAGCTAGTGTATTTCTCACATGTAAGAAGGATAGCAAAAGGGGCCCACATAGCGTAATTCCATTTTATTACCAGCACACATAAACACTGGTTACACTCACATAGGTTTAGAAAATGGCAAGATTGCCGGAACCAGAAACACTGTTTCAGTGTGGGTTCCATCAGCTGGATGTGACATTACCGGTAGTCTTTGACTAATGCGTTTTGCCCCTCTCACAGAGCGTCTTCAGAAGCTCATACCCCAGGGTGTCTTCGGAAGCTCATAATCCTGGTGTTACTACCTATACATGTTTAGTTTCAGTTATATTTTGTGTTTTTTTTTAAACAATCCACTGAGCTGACCAGAACCAGTCCTTGAAGAAGCCTTTCCATATGTGGAGGGTAAATCTCTTTTCCTCCAGATGTAAAGAGTGCCCCATTGTTCTCTGTAATAAGCTGAATAACTGTAGACCATGTTCACTATAAGGACCATTTATGTATTTATACATGGTGATAATATCCCACTTAATCACCTCTTCTCAAGAGAAAAAAAAAATCAGCTAATCTTTCCTCATAGCTGTGCTCCTCCATGCCTCCTATTATATCAATTATTGACTAAAGTAAAAATTTGAATATAAGCAGAAGTTTAAGGGAAGAGGCAAAATCTGCTGGGAGTTCAACCACTGGTTTCTTTGAATACCACCAAATTAAATTGAAACTAGGATTTAGGGTGACACAATTTATTGGACAACTAAATGGACTGTAGTGCAAGCTTTCAAGGCAAGCCAGCCTCTTCAACCAATTGCCCAAAGAGGTCATCATTCTTCCAAAGCTTAGACTACAATCTATTTCATTGGCCAATAAATGGTTTTAAGTAGAAGTTTATTGGGAGAGGCACATTTACTGTAGGTTCAACCACTAGTCACTTTGACTACCGCGAAAATTAGAAGTTTTAATTTAGAGTGACAACATTCATTGGCCAACAAAATAGATTGTAGTGCAAGGCAGCCTCTTCATCAGCCAATTGCCAACAAAAGAGGTCACCATGCTTCAAAAGCTGGGACTACAATAGACTTCCTTAGCCAATAAATGTATCACACCAAATCCAAATTTCTTCTTTGTTTAATGGGAGATGCAAAATTGCAATATAAGTTTGGATTTGGGGTGATGCCCTTTATTGGCCAACAAAATAGACTGTAGTGCAAGCTTTTAAGGCACTCCAGCCTCTTCTTGAATCAATGGAATTGCTAATGGAATAGTCTGGGGTGCAAGCTTTTAAGGCATGCCAGCCTCTTCTTCAACCAGCTGCCCAAAGAAGAGGCCACCATTTATCCAAAGCTTGCACTACAATCTATTGGCCAATAAATGGTGTCACCCCAAATCCAAACTTTTACTTCATTTAATGGGAGAGGCAAAATTGAAGTATAAGTTTGGATTTGGGGTGACAACATTTATTTGCTAATGAAATAGACTGGTGTGCATGCCAGCCTCTACTTCAACCAGCTTACCAAAGAAGAGGCCACGTGCATCCAAAGCTTGCACTAAAATCTATTTTGTTGGCCAATAAATGTTGTCACACAACATCCAAACTTCTACTTTGTTTAATGGGAGAGGCAAAATTGAAGTATAAGTTTGGATTTGGGGGTGACAGAATTTATTGGCCAATGGTGTGCAAGCTTTTAAGGCACTTGTAGTGCAAGCTAAAGAGACATGGTGGCCTCTTCTTTGGGCAGCTGGTCGAAGAAGAGGCAGGCATGCCTTAAAAGCTTGCACCACAGTCTATTTCTTTGGCCAATAAATGTTGTCACCTCAAATCCAAACTTATACTTAAGTTTTGCCTCTTCCATCACATGAAGTAGAAGTTTAGATTTTGGGGGCACCAATTGATGGAAGAAGAGGCTGGAGTGCCTTAAAAGCTTGCACTATGGTCTATTTTGTTGGCCAATAAATAGCATCACCCCGAATCCAAACTTATATTTCAATTTTGCTTTTCCCATTAAAGAAGTAGAATTTGGATTTGGTGTGACACATTTATTCGACTGTGGCGCAAGCTTTCAAGGAACACTGGCCTCTTCTTCAACCAACTGCTCAAAGAAGAAGCCACCATGCCTCGATAGCTTGCACTACAATCTATTTTGGTAGCCAAAAAAAGCTGTCACCCCAAATCCAGACCTTTACTGTGTTTACTGGGAGAGGCAAACTTGAAGTATAAGTTTGGATTTGGCGTGACAGCATTTATTGGCCAACGCAAAAGACTGTGCAAGCTTTCCAAGTACGCAGGCCTCTTCTTCAACCAACAGCTACAATCTATTTTGTTGGCCTATACATGGTGTCACCCCAAATCCATATTTCTACTTTGCTTGGTGGTATTCAAAGCGACCAGTGGTTGAACACTCAGTGGATTTTTCTTTTGCCATTAAAGTGGAGGAAGATGACATGAAGAAGTAAAAACTGATGTATCCTTTATCACAATTTTCTTTGAAGCATAGGAGGTCATAAGTCATTTTGTGGCTAAATGGAAACAGAACTGGGAAACATCATTAAAGCAGAAAATCCCTTTAAGTTGTGTTATCCTACCCATAATAAACTAATGCAAAACATTAATCATGTTCTCTCATTATATTATTTCCTTTGAGAACTATATCATTTGAATAAAGTTCCTCAACCTTTTGCTGTCTTGTTCTGATGTATTTTTAGTAAAATGACATGTGACGGGAAAATGATCCAATGTCAGTTTTTTTTTTTTTTTTATGTATACATGAGTATATTTTTTTGCTTGCTTAAGTTAATCTTTTCAGCTATAATGAGACCTCCATATACCATGTCTTGCTGTGTCGGGGTATGGTTTTTGCCTGCTTTTGATGTATCATGAAAGTAACATCGTGTCATATATCTTCACGGAGGTCGATGCAAAGGAGTGCATACATTATGAGAGTTGCCAAGCAAATTACCTGTGGGAAAAGTGACGCCTTTTTAACTCGGATGCCTTGCCACCTCCTTTGATTGCAGTTGTTTGTAATTAAAGCACCTCTGCTAGATGTGTTTACTCCAGCATGGCTTTTGTGCAAATGATGAGATTGAAAAAAAATTACAAAACAAAAAGAAACAAAGTCAAATCAAAGGGGGCTATTGGTAATTTGTTTTTTTTGTTTTTTTTTGGCAAATGAAGACCGCCATGCAGGATGTTCAATACAAAATGACTGACAAGGCTAAAATGTTTTAGAAAATACATGTTATACAAGAGCCATTTTTTCCTGCCCTGAAGGTTTTAATATGAGTGGGTTAAAATGAATACTACCCCATGAACAAAAATGTAATATATGGCAGCTTACCAGTCCAGAGATGTGATGGCTGCATTTTTTTTTTTTTTTACCTAGTTCTCCTGCCAGTAACACACTTCCTGTCGTACGGTGACAACCCTCACTCACTTTACTGTATCTGTGGGGGGGGGGGGGGGGGGCAGCACTGTTCCCTTATAACAGGAAGTATGTCATGATTACATGTTTCAAATCTTTCTGACGGACTCGAGTCTGGTCGAAAAATCCGCTCATCTGTATGCTAGTCCGACAGACGAAAACCGACGCTAGGGCAGCTATTGGCTACTGGCTATGAACCTCCTTGTTTTAGTCCGGTCGTACGTCATCACGTACGAATCCGTCTGACTTTGGTGGATTGTGTGTAGGTAAGTCCATTCGTACGAAAGTCCGTCGGAAGTCCGTCAAAAGTCCGTCGGACCTTTAATGCGGAAAAGTCCGCCCGTGTGTACACGGCATAAGTCTGCTGCAAGTTTTGGTTTTGTTATGTTGTGCAATAGTCATCCCACCACAGGGGTCACTGTAGCTGAATGTCCATGCTGTAGGCTTGCAGAGCTCTTGCTGTAGACTCACCACTGCAACTTTGCTCTTGCTAGAGACATGCCATGCAAATTTGCTACAAATTGGAAAAGTGTTAACTAGAACTTGTGCTTCAAGTGATGTGCAAGTGTACAACTTGCCAGTGAAAATGCGCAGCAGGTTAACAGACCTTTGATTCAACACTGCCACACATTTGTGACAAACTATCCTTGCTATCTGGATTCTAATCCATAGCATAGGAGATGGGGGTTCAAATCTGGCAAGGGATTTTAACACTAACAATTTATAGCAATGCAGTACAGGCAGAGAGCGCAGGGATTTATCAGTCTATTGTATTTCTGACAGGATCAAATGATCTTTTTTGCACTTATCAAACAGATATAACAAAATGCCTTCAATAGTATATTTAAAGTAGAACTACATAAAAAAATTAAATGAGCCACAAGAGAATAGATACATTAAAAAAAATGTATTTCAATATACAGTGTCAGTCCAGAGATATACTTTTTTTCTGCCCCTAGATGTCCTTGGCCTGATGGCCAGCACCATTCATCCACTTTTCCTGAGCCTAGGACTTCCTGGACCTGCCCCCAGCCTGTGACTGGACAGTGAAAGGAGAAGCAGCACATTTACCAAAGCCATTAAATGGTATGGCAGATTCATAGATGACCTTATACTCATTTGGGACAATGATGTGGGAGATGTTTTGGATTTATAAGTGTACTTAAACCTGGAACTTACCTATGAGAGCCACACTAAAACCATTAATTATTTAGACATCACTTTGTAGGGTGACCATATTATAGGCAATGTTGAAACGCTCACTTTCTGTAAAGAGTGCGCTGGCAACTCTCTCATGTTGGCCAGAAGCTGTCACCCGACACATAATATTCCATCTATCTTGGTGGGGTAACCGCAAGAACCCGGTTACATTTGTTACTTCTTTTTCACAAGAATTTAACCAAATTAAGGGAATTGTGTTAAAATATCTCCCTGTTTTGACTGCTGATAAAGCTCTCATTCCTTTACTCTCTGATGGTTGTAGATTTTCCAGCAGACATACTGGTACTTTAGGAAGTATTTCATCTCCAAGTCTTTTTCAGTCACCACCCCCTAGGCATACTTGGCTTAGAACTATTGGGTCCTTCTGCTGTGCTACAAACAAATGTCGCTACTGTGACAAACGTGATGGCAATACCGAAACTATTGTGTCTTGTTCGACAGGGAAGGAGTATAATATCCGAGGGTCCATGAACTGTAACACCAAATACTTGGTGTATGTTATGGAATGCACTGCATGTGCGTTAAAATATGTAAATTGCACTTCTAGGGCTCTGAGATTTAGAATCAGTGAACACTATAATGGAGCTCCTTATCCCAGCAATCGGAACCTCTCGAATGTGTTTAAACACTTCAAACATGTACATGCAGACAATATGAGTTCCTTTGTTTTTAAGGGTCTTAAAAGGGTTAATAGATAGATCACCACCACAAACTTTTCGAGAGAGAGGTATGGTGGATATTCTCCTTAAATACCAGAATTCCTGCTGGCATGAATTATAAATGGGATTTGGATTTCTTTTTGAAATTACATGCTTTTATAATTTAATACAGCCAGTCCTGTTTTGGAGATTTTTACTCTTCTGCTAATTTAGTACCTTTTTCTGTTGCAGGTTATAATGTCTTAAATCTCTGATTATATCGCCCTAGAATTTGTAATTTTTCTATTGTTATATTATACGATCCAGTGCCGCTTTTCCCTCTGTTCTATGGTGAAAATTCATCCAATTGACTTAATTGTTTTATTGATGCACTTGCTCTTTTATTGAGCTGTATTATGTCTATATATATGTTTTGTGTCTGATATGCTGTGATCAAGGTGTTTTGTGCCAAAACTCGTTAGCCTTTGCACTGTTCTTACAGGTTCCTGTATGCAGCAATAAAGACTTTTTATTTAGATTACTGGAGATGCCAGCTACCTTCCTTTTTTTGAAGCACAGTAATGAGCGCATCTCTCTATCACTCTGCTTTCTCCTCCTGTCTTCATACTTCTTGTCAGCATTTGAACTGATTGGCTTCTTGTTCTTTGTCTTCACCTTACACTCCAGCCCGGTGGTGCAGGGACTGCAAGAGGCTAAAACCGGGTCAATTTACAATATATACACTGCTTGTATTAAAAGAATGCATTTAATGATGTATTAATAAGAACAAAGATACATCCATTAGCGTTTTAGCGCTAATAATAGCACCTGTAAAGCAACTGAAAAGCTCCTCTCAAGTCGCTTGCAGGAATTTCAATTTGTAACTAAATGAATTGTAGATGTCTATGGCTGAGAGGTTTCACATTGATATAAGAAACTATGAATGACTTTGCCCAGCAGTCACTGCTGGGTGGACTGACCTTTAAAGGAGATAGTCTCCTACAAGTTGATGTATTTTTTGTGCTACCAACAAACCTTCTCACATTACTCCATTAGGACCAAATAGGGATGATAGACAATCAATGGATCCTTGGTTCATGCTTATTCTAGGCATTTTGGAAGAACTAATGTTAGGCCAGTGATATTGAGCAATGGATGGTGCTACATCCAGTATTCTAAAAAGAAAGAGAAAAAGGGTTCCTCTAAATGGTGGACTTTTAAGGCACACTAATTTTTACAAAAGATTTTTGTTGAGAATTGTGAAATTTTCAAAAAAACATTTATTTAGAAAAATATGTGGAAGAATATATATATAAAATTAAAAACATGGAATGTTCTGACACATCTGCAGTTTTACACCATCAATATAGAAATATACAATACAGCTTATGGTTTCTTGCACCCAACGCATTTCAGAGCACTAAATAGTCTCCTTCCTCAGGAGTATAAGCAAGAAGAAAACATATTTAGGTGTTGTGACAGTATGAGTAACATTCCAAGAATTGCATCCTTAAAAACATGCGAGAATATATATGCCTCTCAATTTTCCATCCAAAAGACACCCAATGGCGTAGCTGTGTGCAGACCTGGGAAGAGGTTAGCTGCTGACCCAAATACCCCCTCCTCCGCCAAGGGAGGGATACCTGAGCAGGGGGGCAGGGGAGGCCCGAAGACACACTGGGGTCGGGAAAAAGAGGAAACCCTGTTGATGATAGAGTCGTTTCTACAAAGAGCAAATGAAAAGCGTGTAGTCACGGCCCTTCAGACATGGGTTTGTTGTGACCGCTCGCCTCGACATCCGACCATCAAGTGGAGGAGATGTCACTAAATATGTTTTCTTCTTGCTAATACTCCTGAGGAAGGAGACCATTTAGTGCTCTGAAACGTGTTGGGTGCATGAAACCTGCTGATGTGTCAGAACATTCCATGTTTTTAATTTTATATATATACTCTTTAACATATTTTTCTAAATAAATGTTTTTTTGAAACTTTCACAATTCTCAACAAAAATCTTTTGTAAAAATGAGTGTGCCTTAAAAGTCCACCATTTAGGGGAACCCTTTTTCTCTTTCATTCTAGGCATTTTGGAGGAAGACTCCTTCATTCTATTCCATAATGCAGAATGTCTGTAGGGTCCATGCCTGTGAATGTTCTCATTTGTCGAAGTCATGGAAGATCTAGTAGTAGTTAGTCTAGTAGTTTAATTGGACTTGTTCTGTAATGTTTTTATCTTAATGCATAGAATGCATTTCATTGCATATTCAATTCACTTCTTCCATTCCAATGTGTGTAAGGAACATACTGTACTCTAGCAATTCTCTCCAAACAGATAACACAAACACCTTAATCCAAAAACCATGGAATGTGTTAATTCAGATGATAATTGAGAACAGGACGGGAGCTGTGAAAGTTGTGGAACCTTTCTGTTCTACAACGTAGTTACATAAACACACCCTTCATATTAAAAAGACTACACAGGTATTATCCATTCGATACACATTCCTGAAAGCTTAATTTGTTATCAAATTGTCTAGAGATGTTAAAATGGTGTTATATGTGGAAGACAGATGTGTCCACATCCCACACCCTTTTTCAACCATGTGTGTTCCAGTGTGAAGCAAATGGCCTCTTTCATTCTTCTTTCAAATCAGTTGTCTTCTCTGTCCAAAATGTGCACCTTCAGCCATGTGATTCAGGGAATTAACACATGTGAAGACTCCATGGCACCAAGGATGGGTTATGTAACTCAAGCAGGGTAGGTCAACAAGTAGTTCAAACCTCCCAAAACTTGTTGCACTGCTCCAGACCTAAGCTTTATGCCGCGTACACACGAGCGGACTTTACAGCAGACTTGGTCCGGCGTACTGGATTTTGTCGGACAATTCGATCGTGTGTGGGCTCCAGCGGACTTTGTTTGCTCAAAAGTTGGACGGACTTAGATTTGAAACATGTTTCAAATCTATCCGACGGACTCGAGTCCAGTCGAAAAGTCCGCTCGTCTGTATGCTAGTTCGACGGACAAAAAGCCACGCTAGGGCAGCTATTGGCTACTGGCTATGAACTTCCTTGTTTTAGTCTAGTCGTATGTCATCACTTACGAATTCAACGTACTTTGGTGGATTGTGTGTGGGCAAGTCCGTTCATTCAGAAAGTCTGTCGTAAAGTCAGTCGAAAAGTCCGCCGGGCAAAGTCTGCCGTAAAGTCCGACCGGACTGTATCGGCTTGTAAAGCTCATCTCCACTTATTATCTAAGAATATTGGTAAATGGAAGCCACACACCAGAATATCTTTCCTCAAAAGCTCTTTATTTAGCTATCAGTAATACAAGTGCAACCATATTGTTCCTGCCCAGGGACCGCCCCTCCGTTCACCAATGAAGGCTTGATCACAAGGTTGTTCCACAATTTTCCCACTTCCCATCCTCTTCTTCAACAATTAACATCTGTTTTGACATATTCCATGGTGATTGGTTAAAAATGGCTGTGCTACCTGTGTGGATATAAATGCTGGGGTATGTTTAGAAGTAGAGTGGTCTTCTACAGCAACATTTCTTCCACCAAGGCATTTGCAGAAGATCGAACAATACGTCTATCTATTTGCAGCTGAATTTCATAGTTATTTTGAATGGATCATGCAGTAAAGCAGGGATATGCAATTAGCAGGCCTCCAGCTGTTCCAGAACTACAAGTCCCATGAGGCATAGCAAGACTCTGACAGACACAAGCATGACACCCAGAGGCAGAGGCATGATGGTACTTGTAGTTTTGCAACAGCTGGAGGTCCGCTAATTGCATATCCCTGCAGTAGAGAATCAAGTCTGACTCAAGCGCCATATTTTTTTTGGTGGAATGGTTAAGAGTCAGTATTTTTGTAAGTTTTGATAGCTGTCTTTGCCCGCATATGTGTAAGGATTATTTCCAGAACATGAAAGTTTTGCATTTGGTACATAGTACACATAGGTAAGTGCTGATGTACAAAAGCTTTGGCATTTACAAGAATATGGCTGCTTACAGCCATTCAATTTTATGGCAGGTTGTGCACGGTGCCTACAGCTCTAGCATATTTTTAGCCTCTCACCATCCATGTGCAAGAAGCCTTATGTCGCATACACACGATCGGATTTTCCGACGGGAAATGTTGGATGTGAGCTTGTTGGCGGTAAGTCCGACCATGTGTATGCTCCATCGGACATTTTTTGTCGAACTTATCGCCAACAAATGCTCTCAAATTTTCCGCCAACAAATGTGTGTTGTCGGACTTTCAAAGTGTGTGTACACAAGTCCGTCTTACAAAAGTCCAAAGTACAAACACGCATGCTCAGGAGCAGATGCGGTCGGTCTTGTAAACTAGCGTTTGTAATGGATAAATTACATTTGTGACGTGGCAAATTATGAAATCTCGAAATATAGAGCACATTCTCTTCTTCTTTAATGGGATAATAATGAAGCTGCTTTGCTGGTGATACTGATTGAGTTATTGCAAATATATTTTCAAAGGCTTTTTTTCTTCTAGAGATATCAAGAATAATATTATTATGCCTTTTTTTTGGGGGGGCGCAAGTTACCACAACACCATTATCCCGTAGTTTTTAAGATCAAAGATACAATTATGTTGGTGTCTCTTGTTAATTTTACATTGTATTTTTTTAAATGTAACTGTCTACTCCCAAACTGTCATTTGAAGTAAAACACATAGCCAAGTATTATTCTTCACTATTTTTTTTATTGTGCGTTAAAAGAAAACAAATACAATTAGACATGCTATCTGCCAATAGAACTTAACCAAAAAGTGCATTCTTTGCATACAAAAATATAGAAAATATACCAAATCAAATCATTATTCAACCAAAAAAATAATGTCAAAGCAATAATTCCAAGGCCAATAATAAATAATATGTTATCTCCTCCGATTCCGCAACATGTCTGGATGACAAACTGACGTTCAGAAACTAGCTGAAAAGCATGAATCAACCCTCACCAAACTTCTACTAACACTAAATTAGCAGAAGGAGCCCAATGTGTGGCGCTAAAGAGCTGAAAACCCATGTCGTACATCACTATGTCCGTAATTGCTGGCCAACATTTGTGTGACAGTGTGTATGCAAGACAAGTTTGAGCCAACACCCTTTGAACAAAATTCCACGGTTTTGTTGTCGGAAAGTCCGACTGTGTGTATGGGGCTTTAGAGTTGACATGCACTTTAAGTGCAGACTATTTGCCTTGGGATTCAGCAAACAGATTGTGAGGAAGTGCTACATGCACAATAACATGTCCAAGCAGCAATAGCATTTAGCAAATAATGTTGGGTAAAATTGGGTAAAACTGTATATATGGATCTAAAAGCAGCCTAAATGGTTAATTGTTCATCATTATTGTATTAAATTGATATTTAGTAGTGAAGAAGGAAATGCCTGCAAAGTTGTCCATAGTATATTTCAAAATTTAAAAATGCTTTAAAAAAAAGTTTGCATTTTAACAGTTTTAAAAGCAAACTTTTCTAGTGCTAGAATTATTGCGCTCTCTCTCTAACGTTTGTGGGGATACCTCACATGTGTGGTGCAAATATTGTTTACATATGCATGCGCGACTTAGGTGTGTATTCGCTTCTGCGTGCAAGTACGGAGGGATGGGGCACTTTTAAGTTTTTTTTGTTTTTTATTTTACTTTTTATTTTTACACTGTCCTTTTATTTTTTATTTTTTTATTTATTTTATTCTTATTACAAGCAATAAGAATGACAAGTCTTCTTTATGGAGAAATCTGAGGTCAAAAAGACCCCAAATCTCTTCTTTACCTGTAAAAGCAAAAGATCAAAAAAAATATATTTGATCTTTGGCTTAAAAAAAAAAGATTGTTTACTTTCACCCTGGACCGGAAGTGACGTCCCCTCCCACCGCTTCTGAAAGAGTTCCAGAGGCTCATGAGCCGCTCTGAACACTTTCATGAAAAAAGCCAGCCGCCGGCTGATAATAAAATACTGGGGTTACGACTGATAGCTTCAGCCATAACCCCCGGTAAATCAAATTTGGACACTGGCTTCTGTTAGCCACAAGGGTACTATCTGTGATGCGTTACTAATGATCCAGTCTTGATTACTATACCCCTCTTTTTCCTTCGTAAAAACGGAAAATAATTATTTTAGTGCAGTTGCCTTCTCCGTGTCAGTTGTAACCAACTTCTCTTTTTGGGTGCTAAATTTTTCATATAATTTATTGCATTTTCCTTAAAGAAAAGTATGTCATCTTTATATCATACACAAGGGAATAAAAGTAATCACCTGAACCTGGTGGAAAAAGTCATGGCAAGTTTGACAATACTTAGATGTGAAGTCCAAGCAGAAATCTTGAATCACAGGATGAGAGTTGTGTTGTTTTGTGGCAAAACAACACAAAATTCATTACATCTTGCTCTTCAGAGAGCAAAACACGCGTGAGCAAGCCCTAAAAGCTGAAGGACCATGCATATGTTGCACATTTGTGTGGACTCTAGTAAATTGTGGGTTTTTCAAATATGGTACAGCACAATAGAAGGCAGTGTCTTCGTCAAATATAAAGTACTGTCAAGTGTTGCCCAGGCCATTGGGCGCTGCCCTCATTCGCACATAATAATGTAATTGCATGGCTTTTGCTTGTCATCCTAGATAACAGTGCAAACAGCAATCATTTCCACTAATGAAACTTAAATCACAGCAGCAACAATTTTTTTTTGTCTCCAAGTTGCATTGTTGAGAATTACTAGAGAATGAACGCCTTTCTGTGTCAACAACTTTCAGTTATGCTCCCCTTGAAGCCAGTTTTACTGAATCTTTATTATGACTTTATATATTTGTTGCCAAACTCTTCCCATCAACTCTTATTAAAAAAAAAAAATGTACATGTATTGAAAGCCAAAGGGGATTTAGCCATAGGTGAAACGGGGTATAGAAATTAAAGTATATGTCTGAGCAAAATAAAAAAACATATTCAGGATATCTCTCCAATACATACACAAAAGCTCCCGGCAACATAAGAACTCTAATATTCACCTCTCTGATGGTCTGTGTGTCCCACATTCAATCCACTCCAGCACTCAGTCTCTTTCACATTTGACACATCCAGGAATATTGGATGCCTGCGTTTCCCACTGCATATCATGGCACCATCATTTGGCCCCAATGTCATTACAGGACTTAAAAATGACGAAGGATTATTATTATTATTATTATACAGGATTTGTATAGTGCCAACGGTTTACGCAGCGCTTTACAATAAAAAGGGGCCAGTACAATTACAATACAGTTTAATGCAGAAGGAACAGGAGAGCCTTGCTCCTGGAGCCTAAAATCTAAAGGGAGGGAAAGTGGTACAAAAGGTAATAGCTGAAGGGATGATCTGATGGAGGGGACTCAAGTACAGTTCTTGGGTAGTGATGGGGTAGACTTCCTTAAATAAGTGAGTTTTCAAGGATCATCCAAAGGCCGACAGAGTAGGAGCTGACCGGACATACCGGGACAGGGAGTTCCAGAGGATGGGAGAGGCTCTGGAGAAGGCCTGTAGGTAAGCATAGGAGGAGGTAACAAGGGAGCTAGAGAGCAGGAGGCCTTGGTGAAATTGGAAATTGGTGATGTAGCTGGGGGCGATGTTGTGGATGGCCTTGTATGGTGTGGGTAGTATTTTGGATTTTACACGGAAGGGTAGGGGAAGCCAGTGAAGGGATTGGCAGAGAGGGGCAGCAGTCACAGATTGGTTAGTAAGGTGCATTAGTCTGGCAGCAGCATTCATAATAGACTGCAGGGGGGATGGTCCGTGTGAAGGTAGGCCAGTGAGTTGCAGTAGTCAAGCTGGTAAATAACCAAGGAATGATTAAGTTGTTTTGTGGTGTCGTTAGTTAGGAAGGAGCGAATTCTGGAGATGTTGCACAGATTAAGGTGGCAAGATTTAGCCAGTGATGTGGGGGCTGGAGGAGAGGTCAGAGTCTAGGATTACACCCAGCACCTTGGCATGTGCGGAGGGACCAGTGGTTGTGGGGGGGGGTCGGGGAGGAAGAAATACTACAAGCTCAGTTTTAGAGAGATTGAGTTTGAGGAAGTGGTGTGACATCCATACTGATATGTATCCCAGTTGGTTTGTGATGCAAGATGCAGTGACACATCATGGTTCCACTGACGCAGTGGCAATGGAACCATGGTGCGCAGGGGGGGGACGGGACACAGGCATCCAATACACCTGAAATTGTCAAATGCCAAAAAGACTGAGAGTGGCTGCAGTGCTAAAACCGATGGAGGTCGAAGGCACAGGTCACCAGGTGCAAATAAAGCTGGGACCAATTTTCTCTTGCAATGAGAAGTTTATCTTTTTGCTGTGTCTATACAAGGGATCACTCCTCTGCTCCTGCTTCTCATGCTTTAACCTGCCAGAAAGGTACATTGCACTGCATCTTGTTCCCGAGATGCCAATTCTAGGATTGCACAGTCTTATAAATTGAGAAGCATGTGCTGTTCTTGGTTGGGTTTAAAGAAAAAAAATGTCCAGCACAGATCAGCCTCTCACCCTGTGACATGCTACATGATTTCTACCTTTCTGAACTCCTTATCAGATCTCATGGATACCACTCACCTCTCTGCACACAACGCCCCAGCACCAATTAAAGTAAAACCTTGTACACAGCAGGGAGCAACGATGAAAATTCAGCCACAGTGCCCCCTGTGGTGGGATAACTATTATGCCCTGTACACACGGTCTGATTTTCCGACAGAAAATGTGTGATAGGACCTTCTTGTCGGAAATTCCGACCGTGTGTGGGCTCCATCACACATTTTCCATCGGATTTTCCGACACAAAAAGTTTGAGAGCTTGCTATAAAATTTTCCGACAACAAAATCCGTTGTCGGAATTTCTGATCGTGTGTACACAAATCCGACGCACAAAGTGCCACGCATGCTCAGAATAAATAAAGAGATGAAAGCTATTGGCTACTGCCCCGTTTATAGTCCCGACGTACGTGTTTTACGTCACCGCTTTCAGAATGATCGGATTTTCCGACAACTTTGTGTGACCGTGTGTATGCAAGACAAGTTTGAGCCAACATCCGTCGGAAAAAATCCTAGGATTTTGCTGTCGGAATGTCCAATCAATGTCCGACCGTGTGTACGGGGCATAACACAACATAACTGGACCAGAACTTGCAGAACGTTTGCAAAGAAAGTTGATCTGGAGTCATGCAATGCAGACTTGCTGCAATTGTGCAACAAACATGTGAAGCTTGGCAAGTCTAGCAAGAGCTTAGCAAGTCATTTTCAAACTTGCAGCACAATCATGCTATCAATGCTATCTGGGGCGGTACCTCCACACTAGTTCTGTGTTCCCTGCTGTCACTTGTAAACACAGAAGCTGGTTTCCTGTGCAAGTTTTTGTGTTTACAAGTGACAGCTTGTCCTTGGTGCAGAAGGAGCGGATGCCAGGAGGTTGGGCTGTCATGCTCCAGAGCATGGAGTGCTCACACAGGATACAGTGGTGCCACCATTCCACACTAGCCCTGTGCTTCCTGCTGTCACTTGTAAATACAGAAGCTGGCTTTCTGTGCCACCTTTTGTGTTTACAAGTGACAGCATGTCCTCAGTGCAGAAGGAGCGTCTGCCAGGAGGCTGGGCTGCCATGCTTCAGGTCAGGGGGTGCTCACACACAGCAAGGAGGTGCAGTTTCCCATTTTTTTGCCTTGAGCACTGGTTGACTGTGTCCCGAAACTAGGTATAGGATTCTGTATATGGAGGTTTTCTATTTATTTCTGTTTTACTATTTATTTATTCTATTTTTTTTCCATTGGTTGAACTAGGTGGACTAATCTCTTTTTTTAACCTGCCTTCCTATGTAACTATTCTGTATATTGTTACAAATGAGGAATACATTCTTGCAGACATGTAAAACATAATGAAAGGTCCACTTTGAGCAAGTCAAAGCCTGATGCCTTCCTACTGAAACGTTGTCACCTAAGACCCACATGTCCATTACGCACGCCTGTCAATATTGTCTATAATTGCACGTTGATTATTTGTGCTGTTATTGAGCTGTGTGTCACATTTGTCATTTGTGTTACAGGGACTCCTCCTTCCACCCTCCATCCAGACAGCTTCAGGAACGCTCAATACTCACCAATGTGCCTACAAGGAGATACATTGCTTGGAAAAGACGCATCATTATTTTCTTCCAGCGTAAAGGGATCTCAGATCTGTGCATTATAAATGACAAGATTTTGCAGATGATTTCTCTTCTAAGAAATATTAAATATCCTCTTTTCAATAACTTTCTATTCAGAATTCAAATTATGTGTTTCTGTCTGGTTTCATGTGTGATACGTGTAGCAGTCCTACATCGCAACTTAACATTCCTTTGTGGTTTTTTTTGTTTTGTTTTTTTACCTAAAAAAAATATATATATATATACAGTACTTAAAATAACTTTCCGGTCTCAGGGAACTCCCGCTAAGAATTACCATATCTACAACTCATGATCCAAAAGTGTGATGGTCTGTGTGATGGTCTGTGGGAAGAATGCTCCTTGCACTTGTGGTAATTGGGAAGAATTATGCCCTTACAGATAGCTGAAAAAAGGTCATTGGAGTCAGTGGAAAATTATCTAAGAGGCAGAGATTGCTCAAGAACCCCTGGCAACCTCTGGAGGAACCCTAGTCGAGAAACCCTGGCATACAGTCTAATATTGCTGACCACACACACACACACACACTAGGAGGAAACAGCTTATCCTACACTATATGGCCATGAGCATGAGGACATCCCTTCAAATTATGGCGTTCAGCTGTTTCAGGCGATAGGTACAGTTAGTACTAAAGTATACAAGTATACAAAAACACATTTAAAACAGTTATGGACTTCAAATCTTGGAGCAACAGTTTGGTGAAGGTCCGTTTGTGTTCTGACATGACTGTGCCCCTATGTACAAAGCCAGCTCCATAAAGACACGGTTTGATGAGCTTGATGTGGAGTAACTCTAGTGGCCTACACAGAGCCCTGTCCTTCACCCTACTGAACACCTTTGTGATGAATTGGAATGCCATATATGAGTCGGGTCTTCTCCTCTAACATCAGTATATGGATTAAAAATGCACTTTTGGCAGAATGGGCAAAAATTTCCATGGGCACACTCCAAAATATTGTGGAAAGGCCTCCTTGAAGAGTAGAGGTGAAGCAGATTGTAGAAGAGTTATAGCCTCAAAGAGAGAGAACAACTACATATTAGTACCCATGGTTTTGAAATGAGATGTACAA
The DNA here is from genome assembly GCA_037952835.1 of Lithobates septentrionalis. Classification (NCBI taxonomy): domain Eukaryota; kingdom Metazoa; phylum Chordata; class Amphibia; order Anura; family Ranidae; genus Lithobates; species Lithobates septentrionalis. Next base: position 3,807,345 of record JBBDGP010001608.1, read on the forward strand.
CAAGCTCATACAGGCTGTGTTGGTCAGGTGTCCACCAAATGTTTTCCATATGGTCAATACTTTTTTGAATTTTAGGTAATAACCAAAGCAAACCACACAAACATGGAAAGAATATTCTGACAATAAATATTGTGTTCCTGGTGGGTGTTGAACTATGGACCTCAGAGTTGCAAGGCAGGTGTACCAAAAATCACTTGGCCGAATAATGTGATTAAAGTCCAACTCCAGACAAAACACAGCTATAGTAACCTGACTGATCATCTGTCCAATTCTCTTTTGCTATCCAAAGCAAGAAAAAGAAAAAAAACACACATTTTGTCTGAGGTTTACCATATATACAGTTAATCAATTCAATAAAAACTAAAGCCACTTACCTTAAAGATACATTCCAATCAGGACCATTTATGCAGTGGATAGTGAACACAGCCTACCTGCTCAGATTCTTAGCATCAGGCATTGTTTTAGTGCACTAGTCAGCTCTACTACCATTTATGTTAACTGGTGATCTGGGAACCCCTTTGGCTTTCCTGTTTGTAATGCAAAAAAAAGCTATTCCCACCCATAAACTGTAGAATAATTATCATCACTTACATGCAGAAGTCTAAAGTCTTAAAGTGCATTTTCTACCAAACATACCCATGCAAGGGCAGAACTATAGCCACAGCTGGCCATGCAACTGCTATGAGGCCAAGAAGCACGGGCTCCAGATCTGTCGGGCCATACAGTAAATTACGCAGGTATTCATTTATTTGATGGCTACCTTTGTAAAAATGTAACTCATATATAGTTTGGTAAGCTCTGTTCCACTAAGGATTTGCCTTTGAGAACCCCTTAACAGTTTTGCTATGGGGCCTCATCATACTTAGTTCCGGTTCTTACATCATGTCTCTGCTTTGGTTTAGGTTTAAATTCTATTTGGTGGCATAGTACAAGCAGGAAGCCCATTGATTACAGCCTAAGTTTAGATAAAAAAAATATGTAAACCCTCATTTTGTAAAACAACCCATTCAGTTTAAAATAGAAGAGAAAGGCAAAACATCTGTGTATAGATAAAAGAGATTACATACCCTCTCTTCTCAGCTGCAGAAGGAGCTCAGAGAGCTAGGGGAGGAGAAACAGCCGCATACTGATCTTCCCAGTGAATGGCTGTGTGTGTGTGTGGGGGGGGGGGGCAGGCCATCAGAAGGCTGATCAATGGAGGGGAGCAGTTCTCAATATAGCCAGAAACTGACCACACTGTGCTCTCCTGCCTAGTGTGGTCAGTTTGTAATAGGAAAGCAGAGGGACTTGCAGGATCACCAGGTATTTCACACAAAGAAAGCAATACAAAGAGAACAGGATACTTTTTCATGCAAGTACATGGTATAGCAATGTTTCATATTCCCATTGCACACGTTCCTGGTATAAGCTCTAAAGGTTGGGTGCTGCAGCAACAACTAGCTGGATACTGGTTCAAGCCACAATGTAGATATTCGCCAGCACACCAAGGATCAGTGCAAGGTGGCGTCCAAATGGTTTAGTTTATTGCATGATCACAACACAAAGAGGTGCTCTTTGTGTCAGGTGTATAGTCAGGTGTACCAAGGAGTCACTCTGATAAATAAAACAGAAATACTTTACCTATTTTGGGTGTAAGTCCAATTATTGTATACCTTTTTTTCCTAGATTGCACATGTGGTCTAGAGCCACAGCATACATTAACCACTTAAGGACCGAGCCTCTTTTTTAGATGTGTTGTTTACAAGTTAAAAACAGTTTATTTTGGTAGAAAATTACTTAGAACCCCAAACATTATACATTTTTTTCCTAACACCCTAGAGAATAAAATGGTGGTCGTTGCAATACTTTCTGTCACACCGTATTTGCGCAGTGGTCTTACAAGCGCACTATTTTTGGAAAAAAATACACTTTTTTGAATTAAAAAAATTAGGCAATAGTAAAGTTAGCCCAATTTATTTTTATATTGTGAAAGATAATGTTACACTGAGTAAATTGATACCCAACATGTCACGCTTCAAAATTGCGCCCGCTCGTGGAATGGCGACAAACTTTTACCCTTAAAAATCTCCACAGGCGACATTTAAAAAATTCTACAGGTTGCATGTTTTTAATTACAGAGGAGGGCTAGAATTATTGCTCTCATTCTACCGATCACAGCGATACCTCACATGTGTGGTTTGAACACCGTTTTCATATGCGGGCACTACTCACGTGTATGTTCGCTTCTGCACACGAGCTCGGCAGGACAGGGCGTGTTTAAAAATGTTTTTCTTATTTATTTTACCTTTTATTTTTTATTTTTACACTTAAAAAAAAAAAAAATGGTCACTTTTATTCCTGTTACAAAAAATGTAAACATCCCTTAGAAATAGATCCCAATAGAAAAAAAACATGACAGGACCTCCTAAATATGAGATCTGGGGTCAAAAAGACCTCAGATCTCATATTTACACTAAAATCCAATAAAAAAAAAATGTCCTTTCATAAAAGAATTTAAAAAATGACCCTTTAAGAGCTATGGAGCAATGTCATGGAGACGGGTGGGGGCCATCTTCCCCTCACTCGTCTCCATGCCCAGCCACAGAGAGGACCCAGTCGCCTCCACCACTGCCGACGGCTCCCGTAAGCGGCAGAGGGGCCCTCTCCTGCCGTCATAAAAGTGATCTCGCAGAGAGACCACTTTTATCTTGAAGCGGACTGCTGGCCGAACAAGAGGATACCGGGGTTATGGCAGCTAGCTGCTGCCATAAAAACGATATCTTCCTTCAAAGTCAGGATGTATATTGATGTGCGGCAGTGTGGAAGTGGTTTTAATATAGTATTTAGAGTAGTTGCAGATAGCCATTTTCAACCTTTTTAACATGGAGGAACTCCCATCATTCTCCAGTGCCCATCCCCAAATGACACATCCACATCAATTCATATCCTTACTTGGAAGAAGCTTTAGGGGCAACATTACTTGGCAAAAGCATGCAGTGTATAAGCTTCGGAATACAAGGACTGGTGTATAGCAGAGAAAAACTGGAGTCGGCATACCTGCAAGGAAGGATAATTATGTTTATTAGTAATGAGAAGTGTCTGGAGAGACGAAGGATGTGATGACTGCTCAAAGTGCATTTACATTTTAAATTATATCCTGTTTTTTTTTTGGTTATGTGATGCTGTGATGATATGTAAACACATTCTGTTCTATGAAGCTAGTATTCATCTTTAATATTTTTTCAATAGAAGTGTTTTTATCTCACTTAACATAGAAGTAGCTGTGCTTTCTCACTGGGCTTCTCAAAACCCTACATCAAAGCTGTCCTGGCTGTCATCGTCCTGGCCTACATCACCCTGGCTATGGTCATCTTGGCCCTAGTCATCTTATTCCTAGTTATCTTGTCACTAGTCATCTTGGCCCTAGTCATCTTGGCCTAGTCATCTTGGCCATGGTCATCTTGGCACTAGTCATACTGGCTTGAGTCATCTTGGTCTGGCAAGGGCTAACATGTCTTAAATAGCTTAAGGCTGGGTTCACACTGGAGAATGCAGTGGCTCACAGCAGGAGTTTGATGCGTCTCCACTCACCGCTTCAGATCCAATTTCAGCCCTTATTTTGGGCTGAATTCGAACCTGAAAATCACCAAAAGATGCACAGGACTCCTATATAATTCGCACCAGAGCCGCTGCAGAGATGTGTGAACTGTCCCCATAGAGAGTCAGTCACAATCTCCTGCTATGGGAATTGGATGTGGGGGAAGCTTGCATCCAGTTCGCAATAGTGTGAATGCAGCCGTAAGCTATGTAAAATCTATACCACTTAATATGTGGCTTATATTTTAAACAAGAGGTGCCAGGTACACAATTACCATCCCAGAGTCCCAAAAGAATGGTTTGCACTTAATGATAGCCAACATGAGGGGAGATCCAGAGAAAGATACCTCAGGATGATCTTCCCACTTGAGATTTTACAGTACTTAAAGGATTGAGGTAGGCATTTCATTAAAATTCAACTATTAACTAAACAATTTAATTAAGTATATAATTAACTTTATGTCATGAAGCATGCCAATTCCTCCTCTTCTGAGAATAATCTGTATATATATATATACACTAAACTATATGTGAACGATAGGGTTGCCACCTGTTTGGGATTCACCCAGACAGTCTGGGTCTTGAATCATGTCCCCGGGTTTTGTACTGCTTGACACTCCGGCACATTACTTAGCCCAGACCAGGGACGGACCATTCGGGCGTGGGGGGGGGGCAACGTTAGCACACCTGCCACTGTGGAGACAGCAGAAGCGGCACATTTCTTCTAAATAAATACACTGTGCCTGTGGTGTGTGTTGTGAATCCGAAGCTCCTTTCTGTCTCCCCCCCTCCAGTCTCCTGCAGGGGATCTCTGACTCAAACCCCCCCTCCAATCACCAGTGCGGTGTGCTGAGAGAACTGGGAGGTGGAGCTCACTGTGGATACTGTCGGGCTGGCAGCTGCTCACACTACAGGAAGGGAGGAGGTGAGCAGAATTTTTTTTCGTGAGAAAAATCTCCTAGGGTGGAAAGCTGTAAACTTTCAGGAGAATATGCAGCGAAGAGTTAAGGTGACAGGAGAATTGGAAGAGATAGTGTGTGTGGGGGGAGTCTGCAGCCCGATCACATCTGACAGATAGCTCCCAAGCCTGAACACCTGTCTGTACAAACACCCCCAAATGCTCATTCCAGATAATGTAAAGTAAATTATTACCATTCATGTAACCCTGTGTTTATGTGGTGAGTTTACACTTCTGATTGTACAGACTCAGAGCTTGGATAACACAGGGTTACATGAATGGTCATAAATTACTTTCACATCATCTGGGCATACAGAGTTCTAGGGGCTGGCTTAGATATGTACTTCTTATACCAGATTGTTTTCATTGAGCAGTATTGTTGTAATTATTAGTGGATGAGCACAAGAGCTTTTTTTGATTATAGACATCACTATCTGACCACTTCTCAGCCCCCACCTCCCCCCAGCTTGCATCACCCCCAGACCACTTAATACATACATCACTCAGAGCTGCTTCCTACCCCCATCTGAGGGACATCATTCCATGGTCACTTTCCTTCCCTTATCTTCCCAACATCACTCCCTGATCACCCCATAGACACTGCAAGAAATCCCTCCCCATTCTGCCACTGGCATCCCCTCCACACTCCTCTCCTGTACATACTTCCCCCATCATCCCCTCCACACTCCTCTCCTGCACATACTGCCCCCATCATCCCCTCCACACTCCTCTTCTGTACATACTGCCCCCATCATCCCCTCCACACTCCTCTCCTGTATATACTGCCCCCATCATCCCCTCCACACTCCTCTCCTGTACATACTGCCCCCATCATACCCTCCGCACTCCTCTCCTGTATATACTGCCCCCATCATCCCCTCCACACTCCTCTCCTGTACATACTGCCCCCATCATCCCCTTCGCACTTCTCTCCTGTACATACTGCCCCCATCATCCCCTCCGCAGTCCTCTCCTGTACATACTGCCCCATCATACCCTCCACACTCCTCTCCTGTACATACTGCCCCCATCATCCCCTCCGCACCCCTCTCCTGTACATACTGCCCCCATCATACCCTCTGCACTCCTCTCCTGTACATACTGCCTCCATCATCCCCTCCACACTCCTCTCCTGTATGTTACTGCCCCCATCATCCCCTCCACACTCCTCTCCTGTACATACTGCCCCCATCATACCCTCTGCACTCCTCTCCTGCACATACTGCTCCATCATACCCTCTGCACTCCTCTCCTGTACATACTGCCCCCATCATACCCTCTGCACTCCTCTCCTGTACATACTGCCCCTATCATCCCCTTTAAAGTCCTCTTCTGTACATACTGCCCCCATCATACCCTCCACACCCCTCTCCTGTTCATACTGCCTCCATCATCCCCTCCATACTCTTCTCCTGTACATACTGCCCTATCATACCCTCCGCACTCCTCTCCTGTACATACTACCCCCACCATCCCCTCCGTACTCCTCTCCTGTACATACTGCCTCCATCATCCCCTCCACACTCTTCTCCTGTACATACTGCACCCATCATCCCCTCCACACTCCTCTCCTGTACATTCTGCCCCCATCATACCCTCCACACTCCTCTCCTGCAGATTCAGATGTAAAGGGAAACACTGTGGATTCAGATGTAAGGTAAAACTGCAGAATCAGATGTAAAGGGGAACAAACCCTGTGCATTCAGATGTAGAAGGGGAACTCTGTTGACTCTGATGTAAAGGGGGACTCTTGTTATTAACTCCATATGATTAGAAATGTTATTTAATCACAAACATATATGTATAGTGTATACTACATAAAAAATGCTGTGCATTGCTTTGTACAGAGGTAATGAATTTAATGTACTACAAAACAAAAAATGTGCTGATGAAGTGTTCAGGTTTGGCTTGATGAAAAGGTGGCAACCCTAGTGAGCCATGAGAGCCAATTCAAGTGGATGCTTTGATAGAAGTATACACAAGTTCCTAGCACCAAAAGCACACTCACTCACCACAGGCTGATGGACTGTTGTCTTTTTTTCAGCCTTACCAACTATGTTACCAACTATGTAAAAGCTACATTTACTGTATATGTTAGAAGGCTATAAGGGAACCTTGACCATCTTGTGCTGCTAGCAGTGGCCAGCAATCTCATTTAAACCTACAGAGGTTTTTTTATCTAACGCTTACGTTTAACAAAAAAAAGAATACCTACAGCTTTAGTCATATCACTTACCTGCTAAGACGGATGTCTTATGTTGTTTAAGCAGCTGGATCCTGGAAAAATTTTCCCTACAGAAATGCCCAGTGCTCTTCCTGGGTCTGAACTTCTAGCACTGGAATGGTTAGTAGCTTTTGGTCTGCAGGCCAAACAGTAGTACACATGGTCTGACAGGGACATGCCCCTTCTCCATCTTCCATTCATCATCCTGGCTATGGTCATCTTGGCCCGAGTCATCTTGGCCCTAGCGATCTTGGCACTAATCATCTTTGCCCTAGTCAGCTTGGCTATGTCACCTTGTCCCTAGTTATCTTGGCACTAATCATCTTGGCTATGGTCATCTTGTCCCTAGTCATCTTGGCACTATTCATGTTGGCTATGGTCATCTTGTTCCTAGTCATCTTGGCACTATTCATCTTGGCTATGGTCATCTTGTTCCTAGTCATCTTGGCACTATTCATCTTGGCTATGGTCATCTTGTTCCTAGTCATCTTGGCACTATTCATCTTGGCTATGGTCATCTTGTCCCTAGTCATCTTGGCACTATTCATGTTGGCTATGGTCATCTTGTTCCTAGTCATCTTGGCACTATTTATGTTGGCCATGGTCATCTTGTTCCTAGTCAACTTGGCACTATTCATCTTGGCTACGGTCATCTTGTTCCTACTCATCTTGGCACTATTCATCTTGGTCTGGCAGGGGCTAACATGTCTTAAATAACTTTAAGTTATATAAGATATGTAACACTTAATATGTGGCTTATATTTAAAGAAAAGAGGTGCCAGGTACACAGTAACCATCTCAGACAACATGAGGGGATTCAGAGAAACGTACCTCAAGGTAGTTGTCCCACTAGAGGTTACACAGTAAAAGAAATGAAATTAATTATTTAATTGACTTTATGGCATGAAACAGGCCAATTTGTCCTCTTCTGAGAGTGATCAATCATGGCAAAAGAAAACAAAAAAACAAAACAAAAAAAAAACACTAAAAAAACTATATGTGAGTGATGAGATTGAAATGGGTGCTTTGATAAAAGTTTGCACAAGTTCCTAGGATTGGAAAAAAAAACAATTGTGTACAATAATAAACAGAAGAACGCTCACATAAAAAGTTGCATTTATATGTTATAAGCCTAAAAGGGAACATTGGACACCTTGTGCTTCTACCAATAGCCAGCAACCTATTTAGCTAAAAAAATAGTCCTACAGCTTTAGTCACATCATTTACCTGTTATGAAGGATGCCTTATGTAGTTCAAGCAGATGGATCCTGGAAAAATCTTCATTGAAAGGATGCCCGTCCCCTTCCTGGCTCTGAAGTTCTGGAACAGCAATTGTTAGCAGCTTTGGGTCTTTAGGCAGAACAGCAGTGAAATTATTTCACTGATTACACTGCTTATAATGTGATTTGTAAATGGGGGAGCATTTGATCAGTCATAGCATTCTTTCTGCAGCTCTGGCTGCAATACTCAGCTTCATTTGGAGCTGTCCTCAACAGTACCCCTTCTTGGTCAGAAGATGTCCTTGTTCTTTCTAGGTTGAATGACACAGCATTATTCAGCCTGGGCTCTACTGTGAATGCATGGGTGTCAAGGCTTCAACACATGGAACAAAAGGGTGAACCGCTCCAGGTGGTGTGCTGAAGGAAACGCCCTCCTCAAAGTGTAAGCCAGGTGCAGGCTCAGCACAAGCAATATAGAAGAAATGGATTCTGGACAGTAGACATGTGCACACTGAAATATTTTGTTTCGGAATTTCGTTTTCGTCCAAAAAATAAATTTATTTAGTTACTCCCAAAATTTGTTTTTATTTATTTCGTTTTTCGTTAAAAATTGCATTCGTCCGAAAATCCAAATTAAGGTCGAATCTGTCATTGAAGGCTTATGGTGTCTGTCGAATGCTCAAAGAAGATTCGACGGAGCAGCTAAACTGTACGACGCTGTATAGTTTACCTTCTTAGAACTTTCAACAAACACCATAAGCCAAAGTGCGTGTGTACTTAGTTCTAGATATTTTACTGCTCCTCCTCTTTGGTGACAATCAGCCAATAACATTCATCATCATCATTATTTTTATTTATCTTTTCTCCCTACGTCGAATCTTTTCTCCCCTACGTCAAATCTTTTCTTCCCTACGTCAAATCTTTTCTCGCCTACGTCGAATCTTTTCTCTATGTCGAATCTTTTCTCTCTATGTAGAATAATCTTGGACTAATAGAGTTAAGGTTAGACACATTCGACCACAGGTTTGATGGACACAGTTTGTTATTGTCATCATCATGTCGAATCTCCTATCTATATCGAACTGTTGTAGCAACGAAAATGAAAATAAAGCATTTGTTTATGTCGGATCTTTCGTTTTTCGGATTCTGCACTTTCGTTATCGTTTGTTGAAACGATAACGAAAATACCTGAAATTTGGACGAAAAATGCATTCGGACGAAAACGAATGCACATGTCTACTGGACAGCCACACTCCAATAAAAGCCTTTATTGTAATAAATAGTCAACGTTCCTGTGACAACAGAAGCAGGACAGACAGCTAACGCATTTCACAACATCATTGTTGCTTAGTCATAGCTAAATGACCACATGTTGTTTGACAAATATATACCATATTCAAACATGTCACATGATGCATTCAATGATTTTAAATTGCAAACACTTGTGGCTAAAAAAGGGGGAGAGGAGGAAGAAATGCATACATACATATGAAACCCCCCGGGTAAACATGGAAAAATGGAAAACATGGAAATAGTCTAAAAATCTACCATAACATGTTAGAATGTATCATGTTTATATGTAGGAACTTCAGTTCACGAAGTGCCACTAAAAAATATAATACAAATACAAAGTAGTGGTGTCATGATGTCTAGTAAATAGAAAATATAAATAAAATAGAAAAACTCTATTAATTAGTAATAACAGCATTAGAGAACATCACTCTTTGACCACATGAACATGCAAAAATATTATTTAGTAGAACCCTTACAGGTATCCGAATCTCAGGAGGCCCGGAGACTAATTGAGATACATAGTCACCAGAAAACACAAACGGATGAAATATGTAAGAAAAGCGACAGAAAAACAGCAGGCAGACAACCAGAAACCATTAAAACAGCAAAACAGCAGGAAAACAGCAGGAAAGCACAGAAATGCGACCCCATAAAACATCAGTGTAAACATAAAAAATGCTTGTATATATGAAAAAAATCCAACCTCAACCGAGAGTTAATCGTAATAATATGAGACATCCCACTCAAAATTTAATCCTGCTGGTTTCCTGGTATTGAGGGAAAAAATATAGTAAACGTGCCTCTTGCAAAGCGCTCTAAATCTATTGCCTCCCCTAGGGGGTGTCACTATAACTTCGATCCCCTGAATAAATAGACTGGAGAGATCCTTGTTATGGACAATGTTCCAGCCTTTGCCTACATTTGTAGAGTGTTTTTTTCTCAATGTCTCTTAAATGATCATAGAGACAATCCTTCAGTCTGCAAGTTGTGCGACCCACATACTGGAAGTTGCATAAATCGCACATAACTACACATACCAGAAACCTGGTATTATAGTTAATAAATGAAGAAACAACAAAACTTCTACCAGTAGTGGTGGAACAGACTGAAGGACCCCTCTTGATATGACAACAATAGGCACATCCTTGTAATCCACATTTGAAATTAAATTTAAACTTCAACCAGTGAGAACAAGATCTCTCACTGGTGAACAGACTGGGCGATAAAAATCTACCTAGCATTGAAGACCTACGAGAAACAGTTTTAATGCCTCTAAAAAGTATTTGGGTGTAAATAGGATCATTAAACAAAATGGGGAGGTATTTGTTATCCGTGTTTCTTATTTTGTTAAATTCTAAACTAAATGGGGTAGAGAGCATCGGAATGCTGACTGTAGAAGATGAGGGATGCCACCTATCTAAGTGCTCCCTGGGACGTGTATCAGACAGCAAGCTGTCCCTGCGAATTTCACCCACGATGTGTAGTGCTCAATTTAAAATCGCATTGAGATAACCTCTGCATTTAAACCTTCAAACCATTTCTGTAGCCTCCCTGGCAAAGTCGGTATCCTTACTACACACACGTTTGAATTGGAGGAACTGGCCGACTGGAATTCCCCTAATGGTTTGCCTTGGATAGCTAGAATCTGCCTGCAACAAGGCATTGTCGGTGGATGGTTTCCTATATAAACTAGTGACAATGTTGTTGCCCTCGCCAGACAACTGTACATCAAGAAACTCGATGGATCTGGCATGGGAGTGGCCCATAAATTTTAAGTTGAGTTCATTGTCATTCAAATAGTTAAGCCATACATCAATGTCTATTTGGTGATTGGACACAATGAACAGCAGATCGTCTATGTAATGACAATAGAACACAGTGTCCAAATGGCGGGGGCTATTATGTCCAAAGTTAGGGGTCCTCTCCCAACACTCCATATAAAGGTTGGCCAATTTCACCCCCATAGAGGCACCGCATCTCTGAAGGTAATAGCACCCATCAAACATGAAAGAATTGTGTGTGAGCAGAAACTCTAGACTAAATAAAATAAACTCCTGAAGTAACAATGAGTATCTGCCAGATTCTTTAAGGAATAAGGCAACAGCCTGTAGTCCCAAAGAGTGTGGAATACTCAAGTAAAGACTTGATACATCACAAGTAATCCATCCATAATTGTCTCACCATTCTAAATCTTTCAATTTCACCAGGAGTTGCTTTGTGTCTCTCAAAAAACCTGGAAGACCAATAACTAGGGGCTGCAGCTGGCTATCCACCCAATCCTCCAGCCGTTTGTTGAGGGATCTGATGCCGGTAACAATCGGTTTCCCAGTAAGGGGATCCAATCCCTTGTGGATTTTAGGGTGATGATGGAAGACGGGCATAAAAGGATTGTCAGTTATAAAGATGTCTCTCTCTCTCTCTCTGTGAAAAAACACAGATGCAAATTGCTCTGTCTAAGAGGATACCTAGTTACTTTTTAAAATACTCTGTGGGATCGACCCTAAGCCTCTGATAGGTGGTAGTATCAGATAGTTGACGTAAAGCTTCATCCTTATATGCATTGGAATCGAGGACTACCACTGTGCCCCCCTTATCAGGATTTCTAATAACTATGCTTTTGTCAACATTCAGGTTTTTAAGTGCTGATCTCTCTAAGTCAGTAAGATTGTCAAAAGCCAATCCTGCCCTAAAGCTTCAGGCCAGGTTGGTCAGATTCCTCTCCATGGGTTTCTGAACTAGATCCAGGTCCTTGCCTCGAGATTCCAACGGATAAAAATCTGACCTTAGTTTAAAGGAAATAACAGCTTGTTCATCTACAGGATCATCAAGGCAAGGACCGGATTCAGCAGCCAAGTCAACCAAGTCTTGTAAAGCACATACCTCAGAAAATAATAGCAGGGAATGGGATGACTCACCTGGATCAGGGGAATTAGGTGTAGTACTCTCCACCATTTGTGACTCGTTAAAATAATGTTTCTTCAATGTTAAGCTAAGTGTAAATCTATTAACATCAAGTAACATCCCAAATCGGTCAAAGTGTCTTCTCGGGCAAAAATTCAAACCTTTAGTCCCTGGCACAGCAATTGTTAGCAGCTTTGGGTCTTCAGGCAGAACAGCAGTGAAATTATTTCACTGATTACACTGCTTATAATGTGATTTGTAAATGGGGTAGCGTTTAATTGGTCATAGCATTCTTTCTGCAGCTCTGGCTGCAAAACTCAGCTTCATTTGGAGCTGTCCCCAACAGTACCTCTTCTTGGTCAGAAGATGTCCTTGTTCTTTTTAGGTTGAATGACACAGCATCATTCAGCCTGGAAAATTAGGACTCTACTGTGAATGCATGGGTGTCAAGGCTTCAACCTAGAGAAGAGCAGACACGACAGTGTCACGTGACCAGCCAGAAGACTTTGGAAAAGGTATGTTTCAAAACAAAAAGAGTTTATCACCCTATATCTAGAATTACGGCATTTTCACCAGACTAACCCTGCTCAATGTTTTTATTTTGTACTCTCAAAAACAAAATTCTTGGAAAGCAAAGCAAAAAGAGCATAACATGTAGCCAATGGGGGCCACAAGGGACATACTCATAATCATACTCACCTAGGAGGATGCAGCATCAATCTGATACTGCATCTGTCCACCAATGCTAAGAGTGAGAACTGAGCGGCCAAAGACTGCCGATCCCTTGGTTCACAGTCTTCAGTTAGCAGAGAATGGTGATTGTCAGTCACTGGTTCCCTGCTCTGCTCCTCCAGCACTCACTGGAGCGCTGGGCTATGGAGGGGGTGGGAGCAGTTGGCTTAGGCTCTCGGAGGCTCTCTGAGAGGCTGAGCCAGCTGCCGGTCCAGGAATCTGGGTGGATCCGAATATTAAAGTCGGGATCGCTGCAGAGCCTGGATCAGCTTACGCCAGTTGTCAGTAGGCTTTGACTAATTACAGGTCACAGGAGTGCAGAGCTAAGTGCATTCCTGTGACCCATAGCAGAAAAAGGGTCAAAACAGCTTTTTGGCCCCACTTCTCCTTTAAGGGTTCCAGAGTTTAAAGTGTTTGTTAACCCAAAAAAAAATATACAAATTCTGGTCCCTTAAAGCCGATTATACAGCACAGTGCTTGTGCTGTGTAATCTGCCCCCCTCTAAACTGTAAAAAAAACTCCCTGAACCTGCCACTTCCTGTATTCCCTCTCTGCGCTGACCATGGAAATCATGGCTGCTCAACCCTGACCACCGTGGTCAGAGTAGGTCCCTACATCATACGCTGCTGTCCCCTCTGCTCTCCCCTCTCCCTCTCACCCCCTCCTGCCTGTCATCTCCCTCTCTGTGTCTGTCTCTGCCCCGTCCCCGACGCTATTCTTGAAAAAAAAAATGTACAATTTTTACTGCCAGCCCCTGGCATCACACTATGTAAGTTGTTTTAAAAAAAAAGCGTTCTAAATACCGAATTTGAGCTGTCTTCAGGCCAGTCATGTGACTCACGGCCGCTTTACAGCTAGGAGACAGAGCTTCTGCGGAGGAGACGAGTGTCCAGTGGCAGCCCATGCATTAAGGGCGCACAAGCGCTGCCTCCTCTCTCCTGCCACCCCCTCTAGCACCAATAGATAGATTCATGCATTGCATGAATCTATCTATGGCTGTCGATGCCACCCCCTATTCAGGCGCCCGGCCCCTTTTCAGGCGCAGGGCGCCTGAATTACAGCGGCGGGGGGGTGGTTTTGAAGCACCTGATTAGATCTCTAATAGGTGTCAAAAAAGGTGACCTGCGAGCGCCACAGCTGTGTTAGAAAAGCAAATGAATATTCGCTTTTCTAACACAAAACCGCCTCTCCACCAATCAGGTGCCCGGATCTGTTACCCGTCACCTGATTGGCTGAAATGACAGGCGCTGTGATTGGACGCCAAGCATCCAATCATAGCAGAGGATGGGAAGAGCGGACAGGAGAAGACATCGAGGAGCTGTCCCACTTGGACAGGTAAGTGCAGACGGCAGGCCAGCGGGGGGGGCACACTGGCAGCATTTGATATGGCACATTGGCTGCATTTGATGGGGCACAGTGGGAGCAATTTTTGGGCACAGTGGGAGCAATTGATGGGCACAGTGGCGGCAATTGATGGGCACATTGGCTGCATTTCATGGGGCACAGTGGCTGCATTTGATGGCACAGTGGCGGCAATTGATGGGCACAGTGGCTGCGTTTGATGGCACAGTGACTGCATTTGATGGGCACAGTGGCTGAATTTGATGGGCACAGTGGCTGCGATTGATGGTACAGTGGCGGCAATTGATGGGCACAGTGGCTGCGATTGATGGCACAGTGGCTGCAATTGATGGTACAGTGAGGCTGCAATTGATGGGCACAGTGGCTGCAATTGATGGTACAGTGGCTGCGATTGATGGCACAGTGGCTGCGATTGATGGTACAGTGGCTGCGATTGATGGGGTTTTTTTCAGAATTTTTCAGTTTTTTTGCACCCCCCCAAAACCTTTGAGCACCAACCGCCACTGCAAGCGGCCATCCATCAGAGCTGTAAAGCGGCCGAGAGGCACGTGTCCAGCCTGAAGACAGCTCTAAACCGGTATTTAGAACACTCGTTTTTTAAAACAAATTACATAGTGTGCTATGCCAGCCTCTAATAGAGGGGCTGGCATAGACTTATAAAAATGGGTTCACAAACACTAACTTTTAAAGCTGAACACCGGGAACCAAAAACGTTCTCTCTTTAAATATATTTTTTAAGAGCGACAAAGAGTAACAAACACTTTGTGTTCACCAAATGCCTTTGCAAACCCAGATTATACTTTGTAAATGTATTAGTGACATAATTACTGTGCTGTTTATAGCCTGTGTAGACAGTAAAGCTGTGGGAGGGACCCAACAGGCTCCACCCACCACAGGTTGCCTGTAAAGAACTACATGAGGGGGCAGAGACAAGACCAGTTACTCTGCATAAGGAGAGAGAGCAGCAATGACCGGTCTTTATTACAGGAAGCCAATTTTTACACTGGATTACTGCACAGATCTGGAAGAAACATACAAAAACTTACAAACACTGAGATTCAAGGAAGAAAACACATGATGAATGTACAGTATTTGGACAATATCTGCTTATCCTGGAGTTCAGCTTTAAAAAGAAAAACAGCAATGATTGGCTGTCATGGATTTCCATGTGTTGCAGCTCACTTTAAGCCCTGCCAATAAACCCCCCCCCCCTGTATATAGTGCTGGCAATCCGGAGAAGAGTGCTAGTTTCAGATTTCCTCCTTTCCCTCCCATACCTGCGGATTGCTGTTTTCCCAGTGGAGATTGTTATCGTAATCATTGATTTCCTACTTATTGTTGCTGCACGCCGATGTTCACTTAATCAGTCCCATGTGGATACTTTTTTAATTGCGTGTTCCATTTAATTAAAATGATTAACTTTGAGGTGGTTGCATGACATCCTTTGTTTTGACTTCATCGTGTTTCAGCTCATGTGATTATTTTATTGGAAGAGATGGCAATGGAAACTACAGGAAAGCATTATATGTATCTGTAAACAAGATGTGCTGAAAAATAGCACCTTAATGTAATGCCGACCAGGCTTTTTTTGGCACTTTTTGTTTACAAATTTCAATATTTTTTGCTAGAAAATGACTTAGAGCCCCCAAATATTATACAGTATCTCACAAAGGTGAGTACACCCCTCACATTTTTGTAAATATTTTATTACATCTTTTCATGTGACAACACTGAAGAAATGACACTTTGCTACAATGTAAAGTAGTGAGTGTACATCTTGTATAACAGTATAAATTTGCTGTCCCCTCAAAATAACTCAACACACAGCCATTAATGTCTAAACCGCTGGCAACAAAAGTAAGTACACCCCTAAGTGAAAATGTGCAAATTGTGCCCAAAGTGTCAATATTTTGTGTGGCTACCATTATTTTCCAGCACTGCCTTAACCCTCTTGGGCACACTTCTAAACCTTGTGGACAGCCTTCCCAGAAGAGTTAAAGCTGTTATAGCTGCAAAGGGTGGGCCAACTCAATATTGAACCCTACGGACTAAGACTGAAATGTCATTAAAGTTTATGTGTGTGTGTAAAAGCAGACGTCCCAATACTTTTGATAATATAGTGTATTTGGATGAAGACTGCTTAGGTAATGGGTGCTCAACCTGTGATCCTCCAGCTGTTGCGGAACTGCAAGTCGCGCGAGGCATTGCAAGGCTGAACAATTGCAAGCATGGCTCCCAAAGGCAGAGGCATAATGGGACTTTTAGCTCCGCAACAGCTGGAGGGCCACAGTTTGAGCGCCCATGGTTTAGGGCATGCTCACATGTGAGGCTGAGCATCCAGGACTGAAAGAATTATAATTCAATTAACGAAAAAGGAGAGGCCAGGGACAGGGAGGACTAGATTATGCTGGATGTCCTCCAGCCAGGAAGTGAGGCGGGCTCTACCTGAATCTCTGCAGCTTACAATGCACAATGTGAGAAGCTCACAGTGTGTACTGTGTGGTGAAATCAGAGTAAGCAATTCCAGTAGACTAGTGGAGTCTGTACAACTGTGCAAGACTGAAGCTTTAATTTCGGGGCCACCGGCCCGTCCCGAACGCGGGGGAAGCCACACTAGGCTGCCTGAATGGCGGCCATGCCCTCTATGACGGCCTCTCTGTTTGGCTCTGGGGGGGGACGCGCACCTGTGGTGGATTCACCTTAATTATTATACACCCATAGTAAGTACATATACATGTGAAAGACCTTGGACTTGTAGCTTTCCTTTTTGGTGGGTCAGATATCCCTGCAGCTCCTGCACTGTATGTACACTTTTCAGCAATATGCTTTTGCACCATCTCAACCCTATACAACTATGATCGGTTAATAATACTCATTATGTACCTATTAGACATGTGCAGGATGAAAAAATTTGTTTAGTTTAGTTTTGTTTCGATTCATTATTTAACTAAATTCGTTTCGTTAAATTAGTTGCATTCGTTACATTCGTTTTCGGAATTAGTTTAGTTTCTTATTCGAATTCGAAAAAATTTGACCGCATTCGAAAAAATTCGACCGTATACGAAAAAACGATCAAATTCGAAAAAATTCTACCACATTCGAAAAAAAAACTGTCATATTCGAAAAAATTCTACCACATTCGAAAGAACTATCAAATTCAAAAAAATTCTACCACATTCGAAAAAAAAAATGTCAAATTCGAAAAAATTCTACCACATTCGAAAAAAACTTTAACTGAATTTGAAAAAGTAAACTATATATAACCATTTTGCGAAATTTGAAATTCGTATAGAATGAAATCGAATTCCAATAGAAAAGATTAGGATAGGTTAGAAAATATAAAAGAATAGCATAGAAAAACAATAGAACAGAATAGAAAAAAATATAATATATTGTATTCTAATCTTTTCTATTCGAATTCGAATTCATTCTGTACCAAATTCCAATTTCGGAAGATGGTTATATATATTATATTTTTTTTTCTATTCTGTTCCATTGTTTTTCTATGCTATTATTTTCTATTCTATTCTAAACTTTTCTATTCGAATTTGAATTAATTCTATGCAAAATTCGAATTTCGGAAGATGGCTTCTAAAATTTGAATTTCGTATAGAATGAATTCAAATTTGAATAGAAAAGATTAGAATAGAAAAGCATCCGAATTTCCGAATAATGAAAAATTTGTCCGAATTTCGATTCGGAACGAAACGAAATGCACATGCCTAGTACCTATGTACAACTACTTACAACACTACTTCCTTTTTGTATATATGTATTTCAGACTTGTCGACTCGAATTGGATACTTATCCACTGAGCCTGACACAACTTGCGGCCAATCCTGGGCAAGGTCACGAATCAGTCTGATCCCATAGGGCGATATGGTGCAGCCTCATGTTTGCTTTTACACTTTTTGAGGTAAACACTTAGGTTTATTCTGTCACTTCTATGTCTGGCTTTATTGTGGGCATTTCTTTCTTTTTTCTTTTTTAGTCACATTCTTTGTTTTTGCACTTTTGGTTTTCACTTGTTTTCTATTATGTGCGGGTTAGTATACACCGCAGGTATCTCCTTTCACCCTCACATTTTTGAGTACTCACAATCACCTACTCACCCAGTCCTCTTTTATCTAACTCTAACCACTCTATTCAAATGAGCTGGTGTATACTACTCTGACCCTTTGACTCAGTACTTAATTATTTAATCAATTGGTTATTTCAACTATTTCTAATGAATTTCCCCTATTCACCTACTATTCCTTTTCACATATGTATTCATCTAATACTCTGAGGCCGCAAACTGCATATATGGTATGCATGGAGATTGGTGCCTCTTATTTGACCACCCATTTGAAGAAATACTTTTTAATATAATTTTTCTCATATATATATTATGGGTGTATTTCTTAGTATATTTCTGGGTTTTCGCTACAGGTGTGGCTTGCTCCCCGACCGATTGTCTGACCTGATGGGGGGCGACCCCTAGTGTGACTTCTCGTAAGCCACATCGTTGGATTACTGCTCCGATGTTGGTGGCTGTGTCGGTGGAGGTGTTCTGAGACTCCTTGGGGAGAGAGAATAGGCATTTTTTAAAAGGATCTCCATGTAGGAGGCCTCTTGTTGCTGGACACACATTGTTGGTTAATTATATCACATGCATGCACTGTACATTATTTTTACTGTGCGCAATTAAGTTTTTACATGTGTACCTTTATCATATATTCTCTAACAGACTGACCTCTGAAGAAGACCCTTGATATATGGGTTGAAACGCGTTTTTACTTTCTGATGTCGACAATATTTGTTTAATGTTGCTATGGAAATATGTCTGTATAATGTGTGTCTGATCCTATAAATTTTCAAAGCACTTCTTACTGGAGCTCATTTTTTAACCTTCAAGTTATGCGATATTTTTGTACAATAAAATATATTTATCTTTTATACAACTTTGACTCAATAATTGTATTTTGCTGCCTAAAAAACCCACCCTGGGGAAAATTTTCTTTCTTTTTTAATTTCTTATGGTGGCTTCCCATATTCTCCTTGATTCTGGATAACATGGAAATGGCAATGCTATTAGGAAATGTCTTGAAAAGGAAGAAAACTACTACTAGAGAAAGCCCATGTCAGCCAAGTTAGAAGACATTGTACGATGAATGAGAATCTCCGCTCACCCGTTAATGACATTTACAGGACTAGGAAAAGTACAGAAACATTCGATGCAGTTCCATCAATAAAAACACCTCTCTAGGCTTGTGAAACACATGCCTCCCGTGCTGCGTGTTTCCATAACAATGTGCACATCGAAGGCGAGGGAACAAGAGACTGCCGCTAACAGAACAGTTGGCGGACAGCTTGACAAGTCTCACAAATCACCCACCAGCAGAAAGTGGATGTGGGATAAGACTGGTCATCCAGCAGCTCTAAAACCCCGGGATTATACAGAATTCTTAATGAAAGTTAATTAAAGGACTGTTGGAGAGAATCTTGGCCTTCAGTCCTGGCGAGGAGAGACCAGCAGAAGCTAATCCACATTATTATCACACGTTCTGGTCTTAAAGGATCAGTCCACCCTGATATTTCCCTTTGCAGCGCTTTCATTGTGTGTTGAGACATGTTAAAGCTGAATTTTAGCATTACCTTCCATCTTGCATGGTTTCACAGGCTGATCTTGTATAATGATATTGCTTACTCCAATTTCACTGCACACTATGAGCTTTTTACAGTGTGCATTGGAGGCTGTAGCAAAACAGATGGAGCCTGCCTCATTTCCTAGTTGGAGGACGTCCAGCATCATCTAGGCTGGTGGTCTCTGAACTGCGGCCCGGGGGGGGGGGGGAGGGCATATGTGACACTTTGCTTGCTTTTATCCGGCCCTTGGAGGACTATTTTATTCACTGACACCAATGAAGGGCACAGTTCCTCTCAATGACACCAACAATGGGGCAAAATGGCAGCAATGATGAGGTGCAATTCCTTCCTATAACACCAACAATGGGGCACAATTCCTCCCAATGACACCAATGATGGGGCACAATTCCTCCTAATGACACCAACAACGGAGCACAATTTCTCCCAATGACACCAACAATGGGGCAAAATTCCTCCCAATGACACCAGTGATGGGACACGATTCCTCCCAATGACACCAGTGATGGGACACGATTCCTCCCAATGACACCAGTGATGGTACACAATTCCTCCCAATGACACCAACAATGGGGCAAAATTCCTCCCAATGACACCAACAATGGAGCACAATTTCTCCCAATGACACCAACGATGGGGCACAATTCCTACCAATGACACCAATGAAGGGCATTATTCCTCCCAATGACACCAACAATGGAGCACAATTCCTCCCAATGACACCGACAATGGGGCAAAATTCCTCCCAATGACACCAATGATGGTGCACAATTCCTCCCAATGACACCAACGATGGGGCATAATTCCTAACAATTACACCAATGATGAGGGATAGTTTACTCCCACTGATGCTAAGGCATGTTGTACTCCTAATGGCCACAGTCTGCCCCCCCCCCCAATAAAGTCTGAAGGACAGTAAACTGGCCATTTGTTTAGAGAGCTTGGAGACCTCTGATTTAGACTGTCCCTGTTACTCCCAAATCATTGAATTTCAGTTCTTTCAATCATGGAGGCTCTGCATCATCAGATTCCTGTTTAGGACTTGCTATGTACAGCACCTTGCTGGCCCCTGCCACCAGCCATGGATTGCCTGCATTGCATAGAGAAGCACAGAGACCCAGTAATGTCAATACTGGACCTAAAAATTGTATGCAATGAAAATGCAAAACACCACATAGCTTTAGTCTAAATGTTATACGCAGTTTAATTAGGTTGTCTGGGCTGACTAGCTAGTGCAAGTGATTGGAATTTTCTCTTCTATCAAAAAAGTGCAGCACAACCTGTATAAATAACTGTGCAATCTCATAGATATAATAAATCTGATAAGTATAACAAATCCAGTGAAGTAGGTAATACAAATACATTTCTGCAACAAAAAATTGTCTGTGTGATTATGCAAAGTCCATGTATCTTGCAACAGCAGACGTGCAAAAAACAAACATATATATATAAGTCCTTATGTCTTCCAAGATATACTCCAATCATATTATAAAGTGCAATCTTGCCATGCGTGCTTTAAGATTATCAGTGCATACGTGCCACCACAAATAATTAAAACCGCTTTCCTCAATGAATGACCCACACTTGGTATTTGCCCTTTAACCCGAGCAGGTTACGCACAGGCAATCCACCAAATCTCTTGATAAACCTGCACTCCAGCTGGGATAACACTCACCCAAAGAGAATAAAATTGCCTCTCATAGTTTAGTATTTCCATAAACACTCACAAAAACAGCGCACTAAGAACCAGTGCACACAGTAGCCTCACCTCTTTAAATTTAAACTATTTCCTCCTTCAGCATCAGCATCAGCTCCTTAGATATGCAGCAAGAAGGCTTACTTCAGGTTCTGGGTATGATTCTGTCACGTTACCCTGTCCCTAGTGTGGCAACCTATTATTTATGTAACACGTACTTTGGGATTTTTTATTATCTTTTTTTTCTTGGTAGCATGGGGTTTTGTGTTTACACTTTGGAATTTATTTGGAATGTTCAGCATATTGCCCTGTGCCAGGCTACCAACCTGTTACCCTAAAACAAGAATGACCATTAATATTTAACCCATTGTCCTATTCAGTGGCGGCTGGTGAAATTTTAGGACAGGGGGGCTCCAGACCCCGTCCTTCCTTGTTGACCACTCCCACTTCTTATAAGCCCCACTTCTTATAGAATCCACCCACTCAGTCCCCTGTATTCCACTTGCTTCCACCCATAGTGTCAGGAGTATACAGCTCAGCATCACAGGACAGGAGTATATAGCCCCAGCATTACAGCACAGAGGATACAGCTCAGCATTACAGGTTAGGGTATATAGCTCAGCATTACAGATCAGGGTATATAGCTCAGCATTACAGATCAGGGTATAAAGCTCAACATTACAGATTGGGGTATATAGTTCAGCATTACAGATCAGGGTATATAGCTTAGCATTACAGATCAGGGTATATAGCTTAGCATTACAGATCAGGGTATATAGCTTAGCATTACAGATCAGGTTATATAGCTCAGCATTACAGATCAGGATATATAGCTCAGCATTACAGATCAGGGTATATAGCTCAACATTACAGATCAGGGTATATAGCTCAACATTACCAATCAGGATATATATCTCAACATTACAGATCAGGACATATAGCTCAACATTACAGATCAGGGTATACAATCCCTGGAATTTTTATGATTGTTCGGAGGCCAGGCGCAATGTTATGATGTCACGCCCAGCCTCTGCATTTGAAAAAATGCCACTGCCTCGTCTGGGAAGCCGAGATCATTTTTTTGTTTTTGTTTTTGTTTTTTTATTTTGTCTTCCCAGCCTAGAGATGAGATGTGGGGACTTACTGACTCCAGATCTCACTGTAAAGAGGACCTGTCATGTCATATTCCTATTACAAGGGATGTTTACATCCCTTGTAATAGGAATAAAAGTGATTAAAAAAAAACGTAAAAAGAAGGCATCAAACTAGAAAAGTTAAAGTAAAATTAACAATTAAAAAAAAACAAAAATTTAAAGCCCCCCTGTCCCCGCGTGCTCGCTCGCAGAAGCGAATGTATGCGTAAGTCTCACCCACATATGTAAACGGCATTAAAACCACACATGTGAGGTATCACTGCAAACGTTAGAGCGAGAGCAATAATTCTAGCACTAGACCTCCTCTGTAACTCTAAACATGTAACCTGTAAAAAAATTCAAAGCGTTGCCTATGGAGATTTTTAAGTACTGAAGTTTGGCGCCATTCCACAAGTGTGCATAATTTTGAAGTGTGACATGTTAGGGATCTATTTACTCGGCGTAACATCATTACCCCTATGGGTGGGCTGCGACTGATCCTATTCCTAAATGCAGCTATAACCTAATCAAAAACACCCTGTTAACAAATAAAAGACCCTTAACTTAATAATCTGATCTTCCCCCTCTACATAGACTCTGGAGATGTAGCCAGTGCCTCCAAGCTACCTTCTAGGAAGGCAATGTCACCAGTACCTACCAGGATGGTCTTGGACTACAAAAGCAAGATCTCAGGTAGGGATTCATGTGGTGGTGGTGGTCTTCAAATGTCTGAGAGGTCAGACCAAAAAAAGCAAATTGACGACCAATAGAGAAGGCTGAGGTATCCATCAGAAAAAAAAGAGGAAAAGAAAAAATGACTTACATCTGGTGAGGTTGCGATGATCCAGGCAAGTAGAAACATGCAACCTTCTGTGAATGCAAGTAGAGAAAGGGCTTCATCTCCACAGGTCGATCACTCTTGATGCCATGGGGGTCCCAAGCCTGGATCCTCTTATGGGTCCTCAACTTGTCAGTGAAGCGATGGGAAGAGGTGTGGTGTGTTTAGGAATGGGTTGGAGTCATCAAGTTTGACGAATATAAAAAAGCTTAATTTGAAGTACTTACTCTTGTTGTATTTAAATAGAATTGTAAACATTTATCATGAGTACATTTCTAGATTGTACAGTGTTGTACTGTATTATCATCTGCCTGTAGCTCAGATTTTACGCAGAAATCCAGTCCATTCCAACCCTGAAACCACCCCACCCACCCCAACCCCTCTCTGCAACACATTTTTCAAAATTTCAAACATATATACATTTAATCAAAGCCTTGATTCAAAGGAAGTGGGTTGAATAACTGGTCATCATTCAACCCAAAAGAGAATCAGTGCTGAAAGCCCAAGGAGGACACAGAGGGCTGCTCTGCAACATGAAAAGGGTGGCAAAAGCAAAGCAAAAATTGAAACAAAAAAATGGATATTATTATACAAAATTAGATTATAAAAAAGTTAAGTTTTTAATTCATACTTAAAATCAGCTTGCATCTTTGTCATTCTTTCCTACTTAGCCCTTTTGAGTAGAATAGGCCTTTGCACGACATGGGGCTCACATTTCCTTTGATAAATCCCTGCCTTGTCACTTTAAGGCCTGTGCCTTACAGCTAAGAACCCATCCAGCAGTAAAAATCCAATTTAAAATATCCTGGGAGTACTTTGAGCATTTTAATTTTTAATATCGGCGAATGAAAGAAGGGAAGACACACTCGATATGGATGTGCGTCAAGCCAGAAATCTCAACTTACCTGGGCCCTGAAATTTTAATGTTGACTTTCAGGGACATTTGAAATGATGACATGGTCATTTCTTGGAAAGAAAAACTGGATTAAGTAGAAAATTACTTATCTGTATAGGTAAATTGCTTTGGATGGAAAATTCCAAATAAAGTTATTCGGCATACCAGCAACTCAAGAGGGCATTCGGTCGTCTGTCAGAAAACTCTTTGCAAGTGGGAGATTAGTTTTAAATGAAACTGTAACACAGCTGACTTATAACTCTTCTCGATAATGAAAAACAGGACACAAAATGTATTATGTTTTTTGTGTGTTGTTTTTTTTTCTGCAGAAGAATATCGAAAGACTACAAAGCCACTGAACTCAACTCCTCTGATAGATTACATCTATAATTAATGTCTTACTTTATAATATCAGTGTGTAATCCTGTAAAGAAAAAAAAATTCAAAATTCATGTAGGAGGTAAAGTGGACCTGAAATTAAAAGGTAAAGATTTGCTATCTTATAGGGAACATCTAGAAATGTTAATTTTGCCTAAAGCAGTACCCTACAAAATCTACCTTTCATATTTTGTCTGAATTCCCCCTGAAACACAGCGGAGCACTTCCTATGGCTTGAGCCTGATAGCTATATATTTGCAGCGTGAGGTCATCCAAGGCATTTCTGCAATTGATTGCTAGTCCTATCAGAAATGGAGTGAGATTTGGTGAACTATATATAGGTTTCTGAAGTTGCACAGTTCGTCACCAACATCCTTCACAGTATAAAGAGTAAAAGACCAAAAATAAATCCGACTTTAGGGTGTCCTTGCTTATATAAGGCAGGGAGATCCTTCCACTGCAGGTCCTCTGGTACAGCTTTCCCTCCAGCAAAGGACAACAGTAAACAGCACAGCAATGATATCACCAAATCTTAAGAGTAAAATATCAAAAATAAATGGAACTTTTAAGGTGCCCTATGGTTAAAACTTCATCGGTTTTTTTCTTGTACATCTAAAAAGTTGATCATTAGAACCTAGCTTCCCCCTCCCCCCTAGGTGTGGTGGTGGTTGTTCCTAAAGTTCCCGGTTCTACCATCTGACGAAACATTGTTTGTACTATTGTATGTATATCTATGAAACAAACGGGAGCAAGAGTTTGGAAAAATACCTTGAATATAAGATGATAAGGATGGCAAACTGTGAAACAATTATTTTATTTGCAGTAAAATATATTGTTTTGTGATAATGTATGGGGCATTGGTAGCCAGAGGTTTATGTATTTTAAGGATCAACTTTATAGATATGTACAACATATGAAGTTTTAACCATAGTGTGTATTTTATATACTGTATATGAGGGCACTTTTAAAGTTCCCTTTATTTTTGATCTTTTATTCTTGAGATTTGACATTGTCATTGCTGTGCTGTTTTTGTTCTCCTTTGCTAGAGAGGAAGCTGTACCTGCAGTGGAAGGATCTTCCTGCTTCTACTCCATTTATTCTGTGGATCTGTATTATCTTCACCTCTCCTGCAGCTTCTTCATTATTTATTACCCCACCCAGTCTTCAGAACACCAGTAACTGGGGGGGGGGGGGGGGGGTCTGACGTCAGAAAGAAAAGCCCTTCATATCTACAAATATCGGCACCTCCACACAGAACCACAGTGAAGAATAAGGCATTATAAGTTAGTAGGCCATGGTAAGGGGTTAGGCTCAGAGACCAGTAGCTACAGCAGTAGAGAGATTCCCACTGACCAGAGAAATTGGTATACAAGCAGGTCACCCTGGCAGATGATGCAGTCTTACCAGAGTTGTGGAATCTAAGTACTAACCAGTGTTTACCAAAGTTCCTGAATATGGAGATGGGTTTTTCTGTGTGTTAATACCAGGTCGTAGTCCTCAGGATCACCCCACCAGGAGGTGAGCAAGCCAGGGTCTAGTAGCAAATATGGCATGTAGCGATCAAGCAGAAGCGTAGTCAGTAAACAAGCCAAAGGTTGGTAACACAAGTGGCTGCAGGTTAAGCAGAAGCAAAATCGAGGTACAAACAAAAGTTAGTAAACAAGTGGTGGCGAAGATACAGGCGGCAGAAGAGTGACATGAGCAAGATATTGACTGGAGAGAACACAATAATCTGGCAAACAGGAAGTGCAAAGGCATGGCTTAAACAAGGAAGTTCATGGGAGGAGCAAAGAGTTCAAGATGTACGAGAAACAAGACATAAGGCAAGGTTGCCTAAGCAGGGAGCTGTCCAGCATCTCAGGTGGCTCAGCGAGAAGCGTTACTGCCAAACACAGCAGAAGTCCTGTGTTCAGGTCCAGGCCCTGACACAACAATGGGGAAAAGATCAGTTGCAGGGCATCTTCGGGTAATACTGGAGACTGGTCCTTTGTCCTCTATCTGTAATTTTTGTGCACAGCTCAGGTCTCTTTAAGTTCTTTATGCAAAAGTACACATTGCCCACATTGGGAAGGATTTTATTATATAGGGATTAAACCAAAAAGAAGAACCTTCCTCTTGTTTAATCTTGCTAATAAAGGGAGGATTCCAACGTACAGGTGGTCATCATGATTCTTTCCACTTGACACTCCACAGCGAACTGGTGAATGTTGGGCTGGAGTTCACAACTGACAGAGGTTTCAAATGAGTGCAAACTTGTGAATGCACTTTTTCCCAGATATACAGTATAAACAGACTGCTCTAAAATATCCATAATATTTTTTCCAAAATCTCATCCACAGCAGAAATCAAATTGAGAGAGGGAGCGCATAAACTGTAGGCAGTGTGGCAGGACTGTGTTCAACAGAACAACAATTCTGAAAGTTCCAAAATCTGAAAGTTAAAATATTTGTCGATCATGTAATTTTGGGGGTAATTACTATGTTGGCTAGCGTTCTAATTTGAAGCTCAATTCTATGCAATTTTTTAAATTATTCTTCTGGAGGTTTATAAAAAAAAAAAGCAGCTCAGGCTGCAATACTCACTTTCAATCCAGAACTACTGTATCTCCTGTAGAACTGTTTATTCAACCCCAGATATCCTCAGTCTTTGGGGTTGAATGAACCTCAGTTTAAATTCAACCCAGAAGACTGAGGAAAGACTGAGAGTGCAGGGCAACACGGCTCTGCTTTCTGTGCACAGCAATTAGAATGAAAGGCACTGATGAAAAATAAATCTAGCCAGACACATGCATACCCTAGGTTAAACACATACTAAGATTTTATCTGCTAAATTAATTATTACCTAGCTTTAAATCAGAGAATTCAGTTATTCATGATGGATGATGTATGCTTCTGCAATGTTCAAGATGACGTTTTTGCTCAGTCAACACATGATGATTGCTGCTCACTCTCCTTCTATTGTCTACATGTCACACCTACCCCTAGCGTTGATGGTCAGGCACTATAGTGTTCTTCACTTATAGCCGCTCCCTTTCCCATAAGGCAAGCAGGCCTACCAGTACCCGGTTTGCCCTATGTCTTATACACAATGCTATAGTGCCTGGCTACCATGCCAGGGCAGGTGCAAGCTATGCACAGCAAATAAATACTGTTGGTTGGCAGACAGGCAGAGTGGTCCAATGGCAGTCCAGGTTCAAGGCGGGCAATGTTCAGAGAGTAGTCAGGGTAAAATCCATGGTCAAAAGGCAGATAGAGTTTAGAGATTAGTCCAAGTTCAATCTGAGGTCAATAACAGGAGAATCCAAACTAGTAGACGAGGATCAGGTGAAGGCAAAGGTCAAGGTACAGGAACAAGGCAGGCAAACAGGCACGTGTTGCAAACACTATCATAAGCATGACACTAAGGGCTTGGCAGGCTTAAAACTGGTTTGGTCTCAACCCATAGGCTGTGTATACATCAATCCCCCTGCAGGTGGACAGTCAGAGAGTGCAGCTCAGCCAAAACCAGGATGCTGGAATGAGATCGGCAGCTGCAATGGAACATGTGTTTTAATACGCTCCTGAAACTGCAGCTCTCTCTTCCCACCAAAAGCCACATGGCCAAAATGATCTTATTGCCTGCCTCCCTCCATTTCCTGCCAACATCACCTCCATTTAACCAGCTTTCAGATGAGCTAGATAAGCTTATTAGCAGGCGGACATCCAGCTAATGACCACCTGCAACTCACTGGAGAAACACATTGAGGCCGGGTTTACACTGGTGCGACAAACGCTCCGACATTGGGAGCTCATGTCGCATGACGTGTGAAAATTAATGATTCCCTACGGGAGCCGTCTTAACTGGTCCGACACAAGTTGGTCTGACTTTGAAAATGCTCCCTGTACTACTTTGGTCCGACTTTGATCCTACTTCAGCCCATTGACTATCACTGAAGTCGGATCGCCATCTTGCATGCTCCGACATTGGCATGTGACTTGTGCTCTGATGATCTTGAGGGGGAACTCTGCGCCAAATTTTAAATAAAATCTTTGCTGCATGCTCGGTAAGGGTCTGGTATGGATTTTGGGGGGACCCCCACACTGTTTTTTTCGGCGTAGGGGGTTCCCCTTAAAATCCATATCAGACCGAAAGGGCCTGGTATGCTCTTGGAGCGGGAACCCATGCCAGTTTTTTATTTAAAATTTGGCATGGAGTTCCCCCTCAACATCATCAGAGCAAGACGGCGATCCGACTTTGATCCAACTTCAATGATATTCAATGGGCTGAAGTAGGATCAAAGTCGGACCAAAGTAGTGCAGGGAGCATTTTCAAAGTCTTGACCGACTTGTGTTGGACCAGTTAAGACGGCTCCCATAGGGAAACAATGATTTTCACACATCATGCGACATGAGCTCCCAATGTCGGAGCGTTTGTCGCACCAGTGTAAACCCAGCCTTAGACACGTAATGCTACATGTGCTCCCAAAGTCGGAGCATATGTGGTACCAGTGTGAACCTGGCCTAAGGCCAGGTTTACACTGGTGCGACACGACAGCCGTCCTACTTAGGATTCGACTTTGCCCTGCGACTTGGAACCGGCATTCGTCCGACTTTCAATGAACAGGGATCCGACTCGGATCCCCGCCAATAGCAGGCACTGTGTTTGGTATGAATCTTGAAGGGGAACTCCACGCCAAATTTTAAATAAAAACCGGCATGGGTTCCCTTTTTATTTTTGGATAATATCAGGGAAGGTTATAACCCATTTCAGCTTTTTTTCATCTGTGTCCCATAAGGCCCCTTTCACACTACTGTGACTTCAAAGTCACGCGATTTTACTTCAAAGTAGTCCCTGCACTACTTTGGCCCAACTTTGATGCGAGTTGCCGCGATTTCAGGGAATGCCTGTGTAACTCGCTTCAAATTTGGACCAAAGTAGTGCAGGGACTATTTGAAGTCGGCACAACTTGAAGTCGTAATAATTTGAATGGTTGTCATTGTAAAATCATGGGTAACGACTTGTCATGCTACTTTGCAGTCCCAAATCGTGGGACAAGTCGTACAAGTGTGAAAGGGGCCTTAAGAGATTTCTCTTCACTGCCTGTCCCATAGCCAACACAGGAAGCGTAATGATATCCCTTCAAACTGAGGGAATCATGGAGGTCACCAGAACTATTGACCCCATTGAAAGATTTCCCCTCTATTTCTGTTCTAGTGACAACCCACAGTTTGGGAATTTTTTTTTCACGTTCCCTCTCGGTGATAACAGTATGCAGGACAAATAGAGAGGGTGAATCTCATCTACCTAATGGGCCACAGACAGCATTAAAAACTAACAGGTTTTCTAATCTATCAAAAAAAAAAAAAAAAAAGATTTGCCATTAGTTGTACTTTAACTTTTTCTTGCAGAAAGTTGCTAAAAAATATATTCAACATTTTCAATAAAAAAGGTATTAAATTGGCCATAGCAATGTGGGAGGAGTACAGAGCCCAGCATAGGGCTTTAATGTAATGAAAAGCTCTTTATACTATGATTTCTATACACTGTATATGTATTGCAGTTGGAGACTGAACATTTCAAGAGTGGAATCACTTTAATTCAAAAAAATGGAAATTTGCACTTATACGATGAATAGCTGTTAAATCTTCTTCCATCAATATTCATGACAAACACACTTGAGATTTTTTTTTTTGCTAAAGTAAACATAAGTAAGTGGGTCTATTTCTGGAATTTATTCAGGATGGTGAAAGAAATGTTTCCTAGGCACCTGCCTGCTGTGTTCTGGGACACTTTTAGCCGAGTTCCTTTATAGCTGTTAAACTGTAAATAAGACTGTGCCAAAATAGTCTGTGCATGTGATTACAAAAATTCTCCTAATGGAACTTGAATGAGTTCTTTCATCTAAAATGTATTTAACTCCTTTCCTCCTATATAAAGATGAGAAATCCAAATAAAATGTACGCTGCTGATTTATGAGACCTGATTTAAAAACTGCTCAGCTAATTGGTGTGCATTTCATGGTTGGCTGTAAGTGAACTTCTGAAAAAGTTTGATCAGTTGTGGTTTGGCCAAACTTTTTTTTTTTTTTTTTATTTGTGAACCAGCAATTTATTTATTTTAAATTTCTGACACTGAAATCAATGACACATCAAAAAGTGTGTATTACAGAGCAACAAAGTATGAAAAAAATTGTGCAGAATGTTTTTGGAAGATCCTGGCAGCCCTGCCTAATGATGATGATGGCATCAAAAAAAGCCAAGCCTGCAGCCTGCTGATTGGATAATGAGGGAGCAGCAGCACACTAACTAGTCATCATCGTTTCTCTCTCCTACTGTCAGCATTTACCCTGCTCACAGCTCACAAGAAAAAAAAAAGGTTGGGTGTGTTTTTTAATGCACAAAACATGTTGTATAACTGCAGGGGCGGCCCGTCCGTTAAGGGCGCATGGGCGCCAGTCCCCCTATCCATCGCCGCCTCCCCCCATCCATGCGCCCGGCCCCTTGCAGGACGCCGGGTGCATAAATTGCAATGCTGGGGGTGTTTTTTTTAAGCACCTGACCTAATAGGCTTCAAAATAGGGTGGGCTCTGGGTGCAGAGAATGCGAATGGAGCCCACCCAGGTGTGTTACAACAGCAAATGAATATTCGCTATAGTAACACTGATCCTCCTCCCGGGCCAATCAGGATGTGGGCTTTGAGACCCGTCATCCAATTGGCTAACAGGACAGGCAATCCGGAGCCGCTGCCTGCTGCCTGCCACCCTGCCACCCGACCGGCAGATAGTGGGGAGGAGGGGGGAGGTGCCTCGGGGGGGTTGTTTGTTTGCCCCCCCTAAAAAAACCACAAGCCACCACTGTATAACTGGCTATTAATAATATATACACTACTGTGCAAAAGTTTTAGGCAGGTGTGAAAAAATCCTGTAAATGAAGAATACTTTCAGAAATAGAAGTGTTAATAGTTTATTTATATCAATGAACAAAATGGAAAGTAAATGAAGAAAAGAGAAATCTAAATCAAATCAATATTTGGGGTTACCGCCCTTTGCCATCAAACCAGTGTTAATTCTTCTAGGTAGACTTGCACACAGTGTTTGAAGGAACCCAGCAGGTAGGTTGTTCCAAACATCTTGGACAAATAAGCACAGATGTGGTGGATGTAGGCTGCCTCAAATCCTTTTTTTCTCTTCATGTAATCCTAGACAGACTCCATGACGTTGACTTGCAAAAGGAGGCTCAGCCCCTCCGAAATGCATTGTCGTAGCAACAGGGCAACCACCCCACACACCGTGGATCCATCTCTCTGTTCAGCTCGAACCCTATGTCAGCTTTACCGGCACCCGCGAATGTCATCTCTATGCCACTTCATATACTGCGGCTTGCACTTTAAAAATAGAGGACTGAGCTCAAACTGGACTCTAACAGTGTCTCCCGCAGCCATTTCCATCTTTGGAGTCTGCCCCATCCATCGAGCTTGAAGTCGGCTCAGCCATCAGCAGGCTATGGAGATCTCCCTGGGTGTTCTGTCCAGCTTTCTTACACCTATAGTGTCCTGAGGAGGAAATTCCCCTGAGCTGTCCGTTCAGACATTCTGTTGGGGGATGAGATCAACATAGCAGCTACAAAGTAACTATTTGGGATGTCATGCCTGATACAAGCCTCCATTTGTGAGTGTAGTATTTTACATGGTTTTTAATTGTTTTGGTTATAAAGGTAACTGCCATAGTCGTGCACACAGGGTGTGCCAGGTGTGCCCTGGCACACCCTAATCACCCGATCATGTGCATAAGCATTACCCAGAAGCAGCACCAGGTGGGTGGTTGGGG